>CAUVZT010000070.1:0-189562 GCA_963556525.1 Cochlearia excelsa
TTTCATGCAACAAGAGTGCTTATAAGTATCTCAATGATCTTTGTACAAGTATCACGAACTTATGAAATATCTAAAAACGCGTTTCTAGGACTCTAAACCAAGTTTCATGCAACACGAGAGCTTATAAGTTCCTCAATGAGCTTTGTACAAGTTGTACGAACGTATGAAACATCTAACAACTCGTTTCTAGGATTCTAAACAACTTTCGTGCAACATGAGTGCTTATAAGTTCCTCAACGAACTTTTTACAAGTTTAACGAACTTATGAAACATCTAAAAACGTGTTTCTAGGACTGTAAACCAAGTTTCTTGCAACATGAATGATTATAAGTGTCTCAATGAGCTTTATACAAGTTTGACGAACTTATGAAACATCTTACAACGTATTTCTAGGACTCTAAACCAAGTTTCATGCAACATGAGTGCTTATAAGTGCCTCAATGAGCTTTGTACAAGATTCACGAACTTATGAAACCTCTAACAACGCGTTTCTAGGACTCTAAACCAAGTTTCATGCACAATGAGAGCTTATAAGTTCCTCAAAGAGCTTTGTAAGAGTTTGACGAATGTATGAAACATCTAACAACCTGTTTCTAGGACACTAAACATCTAACAACAAGTTTCATGCAACATGAGTTCTTATAAGTTCCTCAATGAGATTTGTACAAGTTTCACGAACTTATGAAACATCTAACAACGCGTTTCTAGGACTCTAAAACAAGTTTCATCCAACATGAATGCTTCTACGTTCCTCAATGAGCTTTGTACAAGTTTGACGAACGTATGAAACATCTAACAACGCGTTTCTAGGACTCTAAACCAAGTTGCATGCAACATGAGTGCTTATAAGTCATTCAATGAGCTTTGTACAAGTTTCACGAACTTATGAAACATCTAACAACGAGTTTCTAGGACTCTAAAACAAGTTTCATGCAACATGAAAGCTTCTAAGTTCCTCAATGAGCTTTGTACAAGTTTGAAGAACGTATGATACATCTAACAACGCGTTTCTAGGACTCTAAACCAAGTTTCATGCAACATGAGCGCTTATAAGTTCCTCAATGAGCTTTGTACAAGTTTGACGAACGTATGAAACATCTAACAACGCGTTTCTAGGACTCTAAACCAAGTTTCATGCAACATGAGTGCTTATAAGTATCTCAATGAGCTTTGTACAAGTTTCACGAACTTATAAAACATCTAACGACGCGTTTCTAGGACTCTTAACCAAGTTTCATGCAACATGAGCGCTTATAAGTTCCTCGATGAGCTTTGTACAAGTTTGACAAACGTATGAAACATCTAACAACGCGTTTCTAGGTCTCTAAACCAAGTTTCATGCAACATGAGCGCTTATAAGTTCCACAATGAGCTTTGTACAAGTTTGACGAACTTATGAAACATCTAACAACGCGTTTCTAGGACTCTAAACCAAGTTTCATGCAACATGAATGATTATAAGTGTCTCAATGAGCTTTATACAAGTTTGACGAACATATGAAACATCTAACAACGCGTTTCTAGGACTCTAAACCAAGTTTCATGCAAAATGAGTGGTTATAAGTATCTCAATGAGCTTTGTACAAGTTTCACGAACTTATGAAACAACTAACAACGCGTTTCAAGGACTCTAAACCAAGTTTCATGCAACATGAGAGCTTATAAGTTCCTCAATGAACTTTGTACAAGTTTGACGAACGTATGAAACATCTAACAACGCGTTTCTAGGACTCTAAACCAAGTTTCATGCAAAATGAGTGGTTATAAGTATCTCAATGAGCTTTGTACAAGTTTCACGAACTTATGAAACAACTAACAACGCGTTTCTAGGACTCTAAACCAAGTTTCATACAACATGAGAGCTTATAAGTTCCTCAATGAGCTTTGTACAAGTTTTACGAACGTATGAACACTACTAAAAAAAAGTCATATAGCCACGACCATATCGGTGGCTATAGCAAAAATCTGTGGCTATTTAGTCACGGTTTGCCACAAAATTTTTTAGTCACGAGCGTATAGCCACGGATTTAACGCTATAGCCACCGATACGGTCGTGGCTATATGAATTATTTTTAGTAGTGGAAACATCTAACAACGCGTTTCTAGTTTTCTAAACCAAGTTTCATGCAACATGAGTGCTTATAAGTTCTTCAATGAGCTTTTACAAATTTCACGAATTTATGAAACATCTAACAACGCGTTTCTAGGATTGTAAACCAAGTTTCATGCAACATGAATGATTATAAGTGTCTCAATGAGCTTTATACAAGTTTGACGAACTTATGAAACATCTAACAATGCGTTTCTAGGACTCTAAATCAAGTTTCATGCAACATGAGTGCTTATAAGTGTCTCAATGTGCTTTGTACAAGTTTCACGAACTTATGAAACCTCTAACAACGCGTTTCTAGGACTCTAAACCAAGTTTCATGCACGGTCAGAGCTTATAAGTTCCTCAATGAGCTTTGTAAAAGTTTGACGAACGTATGAAACATCTAACAACGTGTTTCTAGGACTCTAAACCGAGTTTCATGCAACATGAGTGCTTATAAGTTCATCAATGAGCTTTGTACAAGTTTCACGAACTTATGAATATCTAACAACGCGTTTCTAGGACTCTAAACCAAGTTTCATGAAACATGAGAGCTTATAAGTTCCTCAATGAGCTTTGTACAAGTTTCACGAACGTATGAAACATCTAACAACGCGTTTCTAGGACTCTAAACCAAGTTCATGCAACATGAGAGCTTATAAGTTCCTCAATGAGCTTTGTACAAGTTTGACGAACGTATGAAACATCTAACAACGTGTTTCTAGGACTCTAAACCGAGTTTCATGCAACATGAGTGCTTATAAGTTCCTCAATGAGCTTTGTACAAGTTTCACGAACTTATGAACATCTAAAAACGCGTTTCTAGGACTCTAAACAAAGTTTCATGCAACAAGAGTGCTTATAAGTATCTCAATGATCTTTGTACAAGTATCACGAACTTATGAAATATCTAAAAACGCGTTTCTAGGACTCTAAACCAAGTTTCATGCAACACGAGAGCTTATAAGTTCCTCAATGAGCTTTGTACAAGTTGTACGAACGTATGAAACATCTAACAACTCGTTTCTAGGATTCTAAACAACTTTCGTGCAACATGAGTGCTTATAAGTTCCTCAATGAACTTATGAAACATCTTAAAACGTGTTTCTAGGACTGTAAACCAAGTTTCTTGCAACATGAATGATTATAAGTGTCTCAATGAGCTTTATACAAGTTTGACGAACTTATGAAACATCTAACAACGCATTTCTAGGACTCTAAACCAAGTTTCATGCAACATGAGTGCTTATAAGTGCCTCAATGAGCTTTGTACAAGATTCACGAACTTATGAAACCTCTAACAACGCGTTTCTAGGACTCTAAACCAAGTTTCATGCACAATGAGAGCTTATAAGTTCCTCAAAGAGCTTTGTAAAAGTTTGACGAATGTTGAAACATCTAACAACCTGTTTCTAGGACTCTAAACATCTAACAACAAGTTTCATGCAACATGAGTTCTTATAAGTTCCTCAATGAGATTTGTACAAGTTTCACGAACTTATGAAACATCTAACAACGCGTTTCTAGGACTCTAAAACAAGTTTCATCCAACATGAATGCTTCTACGTTCATCAATGAGCTTTGTACAAGTTTGACGAACGTATGAAACATCTAACAACGCGTTTCTAGGACTCTAAACCAAGTTGCATGCAACATGAGTGCTTATAAGTATATCAATGAGCTTTGTACAAGTTTCATGAACTTATAAAACATCTAACAACGCGTTTCTAGGACTCTAAACCAAGTTTCATTCAACATGAGCGCTTATAAGTTCCTCACTGAGCTTTGTACAAGTTTGACAAACATATGAAACATCTAACAACGCGTTTCTAGGACTCTAAACCAAGTTTCATGCATTATGAGTGCTTATAAGTATCTCAATGAGCTTTGTACAAGTTTCACGAACTTATAAAACATCTAACAACGCGTTTCTAGGACTCTAAACCAAGTTTCATGGAACATGAGCGCTTATAAGTTCCTCGATGAGCTTTGTACAAGTTTGACAAACGTATGAAACATCTAACAACGCGTTTCTAGGTCTCTAAACCAAGTTTCATGCAACATGAGCGCTTATAAGTTCCTCAATGAGCTTTGTACAAGTTTGACGAACTTATGAAACATCTACCAACGCGTTTCTAGGACTCTAAACCAAGTTTCATGCAACATGAATGATTATAAGTGTCTCAATGAGCTTTATACAAGTTTGACGAACTTATGAAACATCTAACAACGCGTTTCTAGGACTCTAAACCATGTTTAATGCAACATGAGTGCTTGTAAGTATATCAATGAGCTTTGTACAAGTTTGACGAACTTATGAAACATCTTCAACACGTTTCTAGGACTCTAAACCAAGTTTCATGCAACATGAGAGCTTATAAGTTCCTCAATGAGCTTTGTACAAGTTTGACGAACGTATGAAACATCTAACAACGCGTTTCTAGGACTCTAAACCAAGTTTCATGCAAAATGAGTACTTATAAGTATCAATGAGCTTTGTACAAGTTTCACGAACTTATAAAACATCTAACAACGCGTTTCTAGGACTCTAAACCAAGTTTCATGCAACATGAGCACTTATAAGTTCCTCAATGAGCTTTGTACAAGTTTGAAAAACTTATGAAACATCTAACAACGTGTTTCTAGGACTCTAAACCAAGTTTCATGCAACATGAATGATTATAAGTGTCTCAATGAGCTTTATACAAGTTTGACGAACTTATGAAACATCTAACAACGCGTTTCTAGGACTCTAAACCAAGTTTCATGCAACATGAGTGCTTGTAAGTATCTCAATGAGCTTTGTACAAGTTTGACGAACTTATGAAACATCTACAACACGTTTCTAGGACTCTAAACCAAGTTTCATGCAACATGAGAGCTTATAAGTTCCTCAATTAGCTTTGTACATGTTTGACGAACGTATGAAACATCTAACAACGCATTTCTAGGACTCTAAACCAAGTTTCATGCAAAATGAGTGCTTATAAGTATCTCAATGAGCTTTGTACTAGTTTCACGAACTTATGAAACAACTAACAACGCGTTTCTAGTTTTCTAAACCAAGTTTCATGCAACATAAGTGCTTATAAGTTCCTTAATGACCTTTTTACAAGTTTCACGAATTTATGAAACATCTAACAACGCGTTTCTAGGACTATAAACCAAGTTTCATGCAACATGAATGATTATAAGTGTCTCAATGAGCTTTATACAAGTTTGACAAACGTATGAAACATCTAACAACGCGTTTCTAGGACTCTAAACCAAGTTTCATGCAACATGAGTGCTTATAAGTATCTCAATGAGTTTTGTACAACTTTCACGAACTTATAAAACATCTAACAACGTGTTTCTAGGACTCTAAACCAAGTTTCATGCAACATGAGCGCTTATAATTCCTCGATGAGCTTTGTACAAGTTTGACAAACGTATGAAACATCTAACAACGCGTTTCTAGGTCTCTAAACCAAGTTTCATGCAACATGAGCGCTTATAAATCCTCAATGAGCTTTGTACAAGTTTGACGAACTTATGAAACATCTAAAAACGCGTTTCTAGGACTCTAAACCAAGTTTCATGCAATATGAATGATTATAAGTGTCTCAATGAGCTTTATACAAGTTTGACGAACTTATGAAACATCTAACAACGCGTTTCTAGGACTCTAAACCAAGTTTAATGCAACATGAGTGCTTGTAAGTATCTCAATGAGCTTTGTACAAGTTTCACGAACTTATGAAACATCTACAACACGTTTCTAGGACTCTAAACCAAGTTTCATGCAACATGAGAGCTTATAAGTTCCTCAATGAGCTATGTACAAGTTTGACGAACGTATGAAACATCTAACAACGCGTTTCTAGGACTCTAAACCAAGTTTCATGCAAAATGAGTACTTATAAGTATCAATGAGCTTTGTACAAGTTTCACGAACTTATAAAACATCTAACAACGCGTTTCTAGGACTCTAAACCAAGTTTCATGCAACATGAGCGCTTATAAGTTCCTCAATGAGCTTTGTACAAGTTTGACAAACTTATGAAACATCTAACAACTTGTTTCTAGGACTCTAAACCAAGTTTCATGCAACATGAATGATTATAAGTGTCTCAATGAGCTTTATACAAGTTTGACGAACTTATGAAACATCTAACAACGCGTTTCTAGGACTCTAAACCAAGTTTCATGCAACATGAGTGCTTGTAAGTATCTCAATGAGCTTTGTACAAGTTTTACGAACTTATGAAACATCTACAACACGTTTCTAGGACTCTAAACCAAGTTTCATGCAACATGAGAGCTTATAAGTTCCTCAATGAGCTTTGTACATGTTTGACGAACGTATGAAACATCTAACAACGCGTTTCTAGGACTCTAAACCAAGTTTCATGCAAAATGAGTGCTTATAAGTATCTCAATGAGCTTTGTACAAGTTTCACGAACTTATGAAACAACTAACAACGCGTTTCTAGGACTCTAAACCAAGTTTCATGCAACATGAGAGCTTATAAGTTCCTCAATGAGCTTTGTACAAGTTTTACGAACGTATGAAACATCTAACAACGCGTTTCTAGTTTTCTAAACCAAGTTTCATGCAACATAAGTGCTTATAAGTTCCTCAATGACCTTTTTACAAGTTTCACGAATTTATGAAACATCTAACAACGCGTTTCTAGGACTATAAACCAAGTTTCATGCAACATGAATGATTATAAGTGTCTCAATGAGCTTTATACAAGTTTGACGAACTTATGAAACATCTAACAACGCGTTTCTAGGACTCTAAACCAAGTTTCATGCAACATGAGTCCTTGTAAGTATCTCAATGAGCTTTGTACAAGTTTGACGAACTTATGAAACATCTACAACACGTTTCTAGGACTCTAAACCAAGTTTCATGCAACATGAGAGCTTATAAGTTCCTCAATGAGCTTTGTACATGTTTGACGAACGTATGAAACATCTAACAACGCGTTTCTAGGACTCTAAACCAAGTTTCAAGCAAAATGAGAGCTTATAAGTATCTCAATGAGATTTGTACAAGTTTCACGAACTTATGAAACAACTAACAACGCGTTTCTAGGACTCTAAACCAAGTTTCATGCAACATGAGAGCTTATAAGTTCCTCAATGAGCGTTGTACAAGTTTTACGAACGTATGAAACATATAACAACGCGTTTCTAGTTTTCTAAACCAAGTTTCATGCAACATAAGTGCTTATAAGTTCCTCAATGACCTTTTTACAAGTTTCACGAATTTATGAAACATCTAACAACGCATTTCTAGGACTATAAACCATGTTTCATGCAACATGAATGATTATAAGTGTCTCAATGAGCTTTATACAAGTTTGACAAACGTATGAAACATCTAACAACGCGTTTCTAGGACTCTAAACCAAGTTTCATGCAACATGAGTGCTTATAAGTATCTCAATGAGCTTTGTACAATTTCACGAACTTATAAAACATCTAACAACGCGTTTCTAGGACTCTAAACCAAGTTTCATGCATCATGAGCGCTTATAAGTTCCTCGATGAGCTTTGTACAAGTTTGACAAACGTATGAAACATCTAACAACGCGTTTCTAGGTCTCTAAACCAAGTTTCATGCAACATGAGCTCTTATAAGTTCCTCAATGAGCTTTGTACAAGTTTGACGAACTTATGAAACATCTAACAACGCGTTTCTAGGACTCTAAACCAAGTTTCATGCAACATGAATGATTATAAGTGTCTCAATGAGCTTTATACAAGTTTGACGAACTTATGAAACATCTAACAATGCGTTTCTAGGACTCTAAACCAAGTTTAATGCAACATGAGTGCTTGTAAGTATCTCAATGAGCTTTGTACAAGTTTGACGAAGTTATGAAACATCTACAACACGTTTCTAGGACTCTAAACCAAGTTTCATGCAACATGAGAGCTTATAAGTTCCTCAATGAGCTTTGTACAAGTTTGACGAACGTATGAAACATCTAACAACGCGTTTCTAGGACTCTAAACCAAGTTTCATGCAAAATGAGTACTTATAAGTATCAATGAGCTTTGTACAAGTTTCACGAACTTATAAAACATCTAACAACGCGTTTCTAGGACTCTAAACCAACTTTCATGCAACATGAGCGCTTATAAGTTCCTCAATGAGCTTTGTACAAGTTTGACAAACTTATGAAACATCTAACAACGTGTTTCTAGGACTCTAAACCAAGTTTCATGCAACATGAATGATTATAAGTGTCTCAATGAGCTTTATACAAGTTTGACGAACTTATGAAACATCTAACAACGCGTTTCTAGGACTCTAAACCAAGTTTCATGCAACATGAGTGCTTGTAAGTATCTCAATGAGCTTTGTACAAGTTTTACGAACTTATGAAACATCTACAACACGTTTCTAGGACTCTAAACCAAGTTTCATGCAACATGAGAGCTTATAAGTTCCTCAATGAGCTTTGTACATGTTTGACGAACGTATGAAACATCTAACAACGCGTTTCTAGGACTCTAAACCAAGTTTCATGCAAAATGAGTGCTTATAAGTATCTCAATGAGCTTTGTACAAGTTTCACGAACTTATGAAACAACTAACAACGCGTTTCTAGTTTTCTAAACCAAGTTTCATGCAACATAAGTGCTTATAACTTCCTCAATGACCTTTTTACAAGTTTCACAAATTTATGAAACATCTAACAACGCGTTTCTAGGACTATAAACCAAGTTTCATGCAACATGAATGATTATAAGTGTCTCAATGAGCTTTATACAAGTTTGACAAACGTATGAAACATCTAACAACGCGTTTCTAGGACTCTAAACCAAGTTTCATGCAACATGAGTGCTTATAAGTATCTCAATGAGCTTTGTACAAGCTTCACGAACTTATAAAACATCTAACAACGTGTTTCTAGGACTCTAAACCAAGTTTCATGCAACATGAGCGCTTATAATTCCTCGATGAGCTTTGTACAAGTTTGACAAACGTATGAAACATCTAACAACGCGTTTCTAGGTCTCTAAACCAAGTTTCATGCAACATGAGCGCTTATAAGTTCCTCAAAGAGCTTTGTACAAGTTTGACGAACTTATGAGACATCTAACAACGCGTTTCTAGGACTCTAAACCAAGTTTCATGCAACATGAGTGCTTATAAGTATCTCAATGAGCTTATGAACATCTAAAAACGCGTTTCTAGGACTCTAAACAAAGTTTCATGCAACAAGAGTGCTTATAAGTATCTCAATGATCTTTGTACAAGTATCACGAACTTATGAAATATCTAAAAACGCGTTTCTAGGACTCTAAACCAAGTTTCATGCAACACGACAGCTTATAAGTTCCTCAATGAGCTTTGTACAAGTTGTACGAACGTATGAAACATCTAACAACTCGTTTCTAGGATTCTAAACAACTTTCGTGCAACATGAGTGCTTATAAGTTCCTCAACGAACTTTTTACAAGTTTAACGAACTTATGAAACATCTAAAAACGTGTTTCTAGGACTGTAAACCAAGTTTCTTGCAACATGAATGATTATAAGTGTCTCAATGAGCTTTATACAAGTTTGACGAACTTATGAAACATCTTACAACGCATTTCTAGGACTCTAAACCAATTTTCATGCAACATGAGTGCTTATAAGTGCCTCAATGAGCTTTGTACAAGATTCACGAACTTATGAAACCTCTAACAACGCGTTTCTAGGACTCTAAACCAAGTTTCATGCACAATGAGAGCTTATAGGTTCCTCAAAGAGCTTTGTAAAAGTTTGACGAATGTATGAAACATCTAACAACCTGTTTCTAGGACTCTAAACATCTAACAACAAGTTTCATGCAACATGAGTTCTTATAAGTTCCTCAATGAGCTTTGTACAAGTTTCACGAACTTATGAAACATCTAACAACGCGTTTCTAGGACTCTAAAACAAGTTTCATCCAACATGAATGCTTCTACGTTCCTCAATGAGCTTTGTACAAGTTTGACGAACGTATGAAACATCTAACAACGCGTTTCTAGGACTCTAAACCAAGTTTCATGCAACATGAGTGCTTATAAGTATATCAATGAGCTTTGTACAAGTTTCATGAACTTATAAAACATCTAACAACGCGTTTCTAGGACTCTAAACCAAGTTTCATTCAACATGAGCGCTTATAAGTTCCTCACTGAGCTTTGTACAAGTTTGACAAACGTATGAAACATCTAACAACGCGTTTCTAGGACTCTAAACCAAGTTTCATGCATTATGAGTGCTTATAAGTATCTCAATGAGCTTTGTACAAGTTTCACGAACTTATAAAACATCTAACAACGCGTTTCTAGGACTCTAAACCAAGTTTCATGGAACATGAGCGCTTATAAGTTCCTCGATGAGCTTTGTACAAGTTTGACAAACGTATGAAACATCTAACAACGCGTTTCTAGGTCTCTAAACCAAGTTTCATGCAACATGAGCGCTTATAAGTTCCTCAATGAGCTTTGTACAAGTTTGACGAACTTATGAAACATCTAACAACGCGTTTCTAGGACTCTAAACCAAGTTTCATGCAACATGAATGATTATAAGTGCCTCAATGAGCTTTATACAAGTTTGACGAACTTATGAAACGTCTAAAAACGCGTTTCTAGGACTCTAAACCAAGTTTAATGCAACATGAGTGCTTGTAAGTATATCAATGAGCTTTGTACAAGTTTGACGAACTTATGAAACATCTTCAACACGTTTCTAGGACTCTAAACCAAGTTTCATGCAACATGAGAGCTTATAAGTTCCTCAATGAGCTTTGTACAAGTTTGACGAACGTATGAAACATCTAACAACGCGTTTCTAGGACTCTAAACCAAGTTTCATGCAAAATGAGTACTTATAAGTATCAATGAGCTTTGTACAAGTTTCACGAACTTATAAAACATCTAACAACGCGCGTTTCTAGGACTCTAAACCAAGTTTCATGCAACATGAGCACTTATAAGTTCCTCAATGAGCTTTGTACAAGTTTGACAAACTTATGAAACATCTAACAACGTGTTTCTAGGACTCTAAACCAAGTTTCATGCAACATGAATGATTATAAGTGTCTCAATGAGCTTTATACAAGTTTGACGAACTTATGAAACATCTAACAACGCGTTTCTAGGACTCTAAACCAAGTTTCATGCAACATGAGTGCTTGTAAGTATCTCAATGAGCTTTGTACAAGTTTGACGAACTTATGAAACATCTACAACACGTTTCTAGGACTCTAAACCAAGTTTCATGCAACATGAGAGCTTATAAGTTCCTCAATGAGCTTTGTACATGTTTGACGAACGTATGAAACATCTAACAACGCATTTCTAGGACTCTAAACCAAGTTTCATGCAAAATGAGTGCTTATAAGTATCTCAATGAGCTTTGTACTAGTTTCACGAACTTATGAAACAACTAACAACGCGTTTCTAGTTTTCTAAACCAAGTTTCATGCAACATAAGTGCTTATAAGTTCCTCAATGACCTTTTTACAAGTTTCACGAATTTATGAAACATCTAACAACGCGTTTCTAGGACTATAAACCAAGTTTCATGCAACATGAATGATTATAAGTGTCTCAATGAGCTTTATACAAGTTTGACGAACTTATGAAACATCTAACAACGCGTTTCTAGGACTCTAAACCAAGTTTCATGCAACATGAGTGCTTGTAAGTATCTCAATGAGTTTTGTACAAGTTTGACGAACTTATGAAACATCTTCAACACGTTTCTAGGACTCTAAACCAAGTTTCATGCAACATGAGAGCTTATAAGTTCCTCAATGAGCTTTGTACAAGTTTGACAAACGTATGAAACATCTAACAACGTGTTTCTAGGTCTCTAAACCAAGTTTCATGCAACATGAGCGCTTATAAGTTCCTCAATGAGCTTTGTACAAGTTTGACGAACTTATGAAACATCTAACAACGCGTTTCTAGGACTCTAAACCAAGTTTCATGCAACATGAATGATTATAAGTGTCTCAATGAGCTTTATACAAGTTTGACGAACTTATGAAACATCTAACAACGCGTTTCTAGGACTCTAAACCAAGTTTAATGCAACATGAGTGCTTGTAAGTATATCAATGAGCTTTGTACAAGTTTGACGAACTTATGAAACATCTTCAACACGTTTCTAGGACTCTAAACCAAGTTTCATGCAACATGAGAGCTTATAAGTTCCTCAATGAGCTTTGTACAAGTTTGACGAACGTATGAAACATCTAACAACGCGTTTCTAGGACTCTAAACCAAGTTTCATGCAAAATGAGTACTTATAAGTATCAATGAGTTTTGTACAAGTTTCACGAACTTATAAAACATCTAACAACGCGTTTCTAGGACTCTAAACCAAGTTTCATGCAACATGAGCACTTATAAGTTCCTCAATGAGCTTTGTACAAGTTTGACAAACTTATGAAACATCTAACAACGTGTTTCTAGGACTCTAAACCAAGTTTCATGCAACATGAATGATTATAAGTGTCTCAATGAGCTTTATACAAGTTTGACGAACTTATGAAACATCTAACAACGCGTTTCTAGGACTCTAAACCAAGTTTCATGCAACATGAGTGCTTGTAAGTATCTCAATGAGCTTTGTACAAGTTTGACGAACTTATGAAACATCTACAACACGTTTCTAGGACTCTAAACCAAGTTTCATGCAACATGAGAGCTTATAAGTTCCTCAATGAGCTTTGTACATGTTTGACGAACGTATGAAACATCTAACAACGCATTTCTAGGACTCTAAACCAAGTTTCATGCAAAATGAGTGCTTATAAGTATCTCAATGAGCTTTGTACTAGTTTCACGAACTTATGAAACAACTAACAACGCGTTTCTAGTTTTCTAAACCAAGTTTCATGCAACATAAGTGCTTATAAGTTCCTCAATGACCTTTTTACAAGTTTCACGAATTTATGAAACATCTAACAACGCGTTTCTAGGACTATAAACCAAGTTTCATGCAACATGAATGATTATAAGTGTCTCAATGAGCTTTATACAAGTTTGACAAACGTATGAAACATCTAACAACGCGTTTCTAGGACTCTAAACCAAGTTTCATGCAACATGAGTGCTTATAAGTATCTCAATGAGTTTTGTACAAGTTTCACGAACTTATAAAACATCTAACAACGTGTTTCTAGGACTCTAAACCAAGTTTCATGCAACATGAGCGCTTATAATTCCTCGATGAGCTTTGTACAAGTTTGACAAACGTATGAAACATCTAACAACGCGTTTCTAGGTCTCTAAACCAAGTTTCATGCAACATGAGCGCTTATAAATCCTCAATGAGCTTTGTACAAGTTTGACGAACTTATGAAACATCTAAAAACGCGTTTCTAGGACTCTAAACCAAGTTTCATGCAATATGAATGATTATAAGTGTCTCAATGAGCTTTATACAAGTTTGACGAACTTATGAAACATCTAACAACGCGTTTCTAGGACTCTAAACCAAGTTTAATGCAACATGAGTGCTTGTAAGTATCTCAATGAGCTTTGTACAAGTTTCACGAACTTATGAAACATCTACAACACGTTTCTAGGACTCTAAACCAAGTTTCATGCAACATGAGAGCTTATAAGTTCCTCAATGAGCTATGTACAAGTTTGACGAACGTATGAAACATCTAACAACGCGTTTCTAGGACTCTAAACCAAGTTTCATGCAAAATGAGTACTTATAAGTATCAATGAGCTTTGTACAAGTTTCACGAACTTATAAAACATCTAACAACGCATTTCTAGGACTCTAAACCAAGTTTCATGCAACATGAGCGCTTATAGGTTCCTCAATGAGCTTTGTACAAGTTTGACAAACTTATGAAACATCTAACAACTTGTTTCTAGGACTCTAAACCAAGTTTCATGCAACATGAATGATTATAAGTGTCTCAATGAGCTTTATACAAGTTTGACGAACTTATGAAACATCTAACAACGCGTTTCTAGGACTCTAAACCAAGTTTCATGCAACATGAGTGCTTGTAAGTATCTCAATGAGCTTTGTACAAGTTTTACGAACTTATGAAACATCTACAACACGTTTCTAGGACTCTAAACCAAGTTTCATGCAACATGAGAGCTTATAAGTTCCTCAATGAGCTTTGTACATGTTTGACGAACGTATGAAACATCTAACAACGCGTTTCTAGGACTCTAAACCAAGTTTCATGCAAAATGAGTGCTTATAAGTATCTCAATGAGCTTTGTACAAGTTTCACGAACTTATGAAACAACTAACAACGCGTTTCTAGGAATCTAACCCAAGTTTCATGCAACATGAGAGCTTATAAGTTCCTCAATGAGCTTTGTACAAGTTTTACGAACGTATGAAACATCTAACAACGCGTTTCTAGTTTTCTAAACCAAGTTTCATGCAACATAAGTGCTTATAAGTTCCTCAATGACCTTTTTACAAGTTTCACGAATTTATGAAACATCTAACAACGCGTTTCTAGGACTATAAACCAAGTTTCATGCAACATGAATGATTATAAGTGTCTCAATGAGCTTTATACAAGTTTGACGAACTTATGAAACATCTAACAACGCGTTTCTAGGACTCTAAACAAGTTTCATGCAACATGAGTGCTTGTAAGTATCTCAATGAGCTTTGTACAAGTTTGACGAACTTATGAAACATGTACAACACGTTTCTAGGACTCTAAACCAAGTTTCATGCAACATGAGAGCTTATAAGTTCCTCAATGAGCTTTGTACATGTTTGACGAACGTATGAAACATCTAACAACGCGTTTCTAGGACTCTAAACCAAGTTTCATGCAAAATGAGTGCTTATAAGTATCTCAATGAGCTTTGTACAAGTTTCACGAACTTATGAAACAACTAACAACGCGTTTCTAGGACTCTAAACCAAGTTTCATGCAACATGAGAGCTTATAAGTTCCTCAATGAGCTTTGTACAAGTTTTACGAACGTATGAAACATCTAACAACGCGTTTCTAGTTTTCTAAACCAAGTTTCATGCAACATAAGTGCTTATAAGTTCCTCAATGACCTTTTTACAAGTTTCACGAATTTATGAAACATCTAACAACGCATTTCTAGGACTATAAACCATGTTTCATGCAACATGAATGATTATAAGTGTCTCAATGAGCTTTATACAAGTTTGACAAACGTATGAAACATCTAACAACGCGTTTCTAGGACTCTAAACCAAGTTTCATGCAACATGAGTGCTTATAAGTATCTCAATGAGCTTTGTACAATTTCACGAACTTATAAAACATCTAACAACGCGTTTCTAGGACTCTAAACCAAGTTTCATGCAACATGAGCACTTATAAGTTCCTCAATGAGCTTTGTACAAGTTTGACAAACTTATGAAACATCTAACAACGTGTTTCTAGGACTCTAAACCAAGTTTCACGCAACATGAATGATTATAAGTGTCTCAATGAGCTTTATAAAAGTTTGACGAACTTATGAAACATCTAACAACGCGTTTCTAGGACTCTAAACCAAGTTTCATGCAACATGAGTGCTTGTAAGTATCTCAATGAGCTTTGTACAAGTTTGACGAACTTATGAAACATCTACAACACGTTTCTAGGACTCTAAACCAAGTTTCATGAAACATGAGAGCTTATAAGTTCCTCAATGAGCTTTGTACATGTTTGACGAACGTATAAAACATCTAACAACGCGTTTCTAGGACTCTAAACCAAGTTTCATGCAAAATGAGTGCTTATAAGTATCTCAATGAGCTTTGTACAAGTTTCACGAACTTATGAAACAACTAACAACGCGTTTCTAGTTTTCTAAACCAAGTTTCATGCAACATAAGTGCTTATAAGTTCCTCAATGACCTTTTTACAAGTTTCACAAATTTATGAAACATCTAACAACGCGTTTCTAGGACTATAAACCAAGTTTCATGCAACATGAATGATTATAAGTGTCTCAATGAGCTTTATACAAGTTTGACAAACGTATGAAACATCTAACAACGCGTTTCTAGGACTCTAAACCAAGTTTCATGCAACATGCTTTGTACAAGTTTCACGAACTTATAAAACATCTAACAACGTGTTTCTAGGACTCTAAACCAAGTTTCATGCAACATGAGCGCTTATAATTCCTCGATGAGCTTTGTACAAGTTTGACAAACGTATGAAACATCTAACAACACGTTTCTAGGTCTCTAAACCAAGTTTCATGCAACATGAGCGCTTATAAGTTCCTCAATGAGCTTTGTACAAGTTTGACGAACTTATGAAACATCTAACAACGCGTTTCTAGGACTCTAAACCAAGTTTCATGCAATATGAATGATTATAAGTGTCTCAATGAGCTTTATACAAGTTTGACGAACTTATGAAATATCTAACAACGCGTTTCTAGGACTCTAAACCAAGTTTAATGCAACATGAGTGCTTGTAAGTATCTCAATGAGCTTTGTACAAGTTTCACGAACTTATGAAACATCTACAACACGTTTCTAGGACTCTAAACCAAGTTTCATGCAACATGAGAGCTTATAAGTTCATCAATGAGCTTTGTACAAGTTTGACGAACGTATGAAACATCTAACAACGCGTTTCTAGGACTCTAAACCAAGTTTCATGCAAAATGAGAACTTATAAGTATCAATGAGCTTTGTACAAGTTTCACGAACTTATAAAACATCTAACAACGCGTTTCTAGGACTCTAAACCAAGTTTCATGCAACATGAGCGCTTATAAGTTCCTCAATGAGCTTTGTACAAGTTTGACAAACTTATGAAACATCTAACAACGTGTTTCTAGGACTCTAAACCAAGTTTCATGCAACATGAATGATTATAAGTGTCTCAATGAGCTTTATACAAGTTTGACGAACTTATGAAACATCTAACAACGCGTTTCTAGGACTCTAAACCAAGTTTCATGCAACATGAGTGCTTGTAAGTATCTCAATGAGCTTTGTACAAGTTTTACGAACATATGAAACATCTACAACACGTTTCTAGGACTCTAAACCAAGTTTCATGCAACATGAGAGCGTATAAGTTCCTCAATGAGCTTTGTACATGTTTGACGAACGTATGAAACATCTAACAACGCGTTTCTAGGACTCTAAACCAAGTTTCAAGCAAAATGAGTGCTTATAAGTATCTCAATGAGCTTTGTACAAGTTTCACGAACTTATGAAACAACTAACAACGCGTTTCTAGGACTCTAAACCAAGTTTCATGCAACATGAGAGCTTATAAGTTCCTCAATGAGCTTTGTACAAGTTTTACGAACGTATGAAACATCTAACAACGCGTTTCTAGTTTTCTAAACCAAGTTTCATGCAACATAAGTGCTTATAAGTTCCTCAATGACCTTTTTACAAGTTTCACGAATTTATGAAACATCTAACAACGCATTTCTAGGACTATAAACCATGTTTCATGCAACATGAATGATTATAAGTGTCTCAATGAGCTTTATACAAGTTTGACAAACGTATGAAACATCTAACAACGCGTTTCTAGGACTCTAAACCAAGTTTCATGCAACATGAGTGCTTATAAGTATCTCAATGAGCTTTCTACAATTTCACGAACTTATAAAACATCTAACAACGCGTTTCTAGGACTCTAAACCAAGTTTCATGCAACATGAGCACTTATAAGTTCCTCAATGAGCTTTGTACAAGTTTGACAAACTTATGAAACATCTAACAACGTGTTTCTAGAACTCTAAACCAAGTTTCACGCAACATGAATGATTATAAGTGTCTCAATGAGCTTTATAAAAGTTTGACGAACTTATGAAACATCTAACAACGCGTTTCTAGGACTCTAAACCAAGTTTCATGCAACATGAGTGCTTGTAAGTATCTCAATGAGCTTTGTACAACTTTGACGAACTTATGAAACATCTACAACACGTTTCTAGGACTCTAAACCAAGTTTCATGCAACATGAGAGCTTATAAGTTCCTCAATGAGCTTTGTACATGTTTGACGAACGTATAAAACATCTAACAACACGTTTCTAGGACTCTAAAGCAAGTTTCATGCAAAATGAGTGCTTATAAGTATCTCAATGAGCTTTGTACAAGTTTCACGAACTTATGAAACAACTAACAACGCGTTTCTAGGAATCTAACCCAAGTTTCATGCAACATGAGAGCTTATAAGTTCCTCAATGAGCTTTGTACAAGTTTTACGAACGTATGAAACATCTAACAACGCGTTTCTAGTTTTCTAAACCAAGTTTCATGCAACATAAGTGCTTATAAGTTCCTCAATGACCTTTTTACAAGTTTCACGAATTTATGAAACATCTAACAACGCATTTCTAGGACTATAAACCATGTTTCATGCAACATGAATGATTATAAGTGTCTCAATGAGCTTTATACAAGTTTGACAAACGTATGAAACATCTAACAACGCGTTTCTAGGACTCTAAACCAAGTTTCATGCAACATGAGTGCTTATAAGTATCTCAATGAGCTTTGTACAAGTTTCACGAACTTATAAAACATCTAACAACGCGTTTCTAGGACTCTAAACCAAGTTTCATGCAACATGAGCACTTATAAGTTCCTCAATGAGCTTTGTACAAGTTTGACAAACTTATGAAACATCTAACAACGTGTTTCTAGGACTCTAAACCAAGTTTCATGCAACATGAATGATTATAAGTGTCTCAATGAGCTTTATACAAGTTTGACGAACTTATGAAACATCTAACAACGCGTTTCTAGGACTCTAAACCAAGTTTCATGCAACATGAGTGCTTGTAAGTATCTCAATGAGCTTTGTACAAGTTTGACGAACTTATGAAACATCTACAACACGTTTCTAGGACTCTAAACCAAGTTTCATGAAACATGAGAGCTTATAAGTTCCTCAATGAGCTTTGTACATGTTTGACGAACGTATAAAACATCTAACAACGCGTTTCTAGGACTCTAAACCAAGTTTCATGCAAAATGAGTGCTTATAAGTATCTCAATGAGCTTTGTACAAGTTTCACGAACTTATGAAACAACTAACAACGCGTTTCTAGTTTTCTAAACCAAGTTTCATGCAACATAAGTGCTTATAAGTTCCTCAATGACCTTTTTACAAGTTTCACAAATTTATGAAACATCTAACAACGCGTTTCTAGGACTATAAACCAAGTTTCATGCAACATGAATGATTATAAGTGTCTCAATGAGCTTTATACAAGTTTGACAAACGTATGAAACATCTAACAACGCGTTTCTAGGACTCTAAACCAAGTTTCATGCAACATGAGTGCTTATAAGTATCTCAATGAGCTTTGTACAAGTTTCACGAACTTATAAAACATCTAACAACGTGTTTCTAGGACTCTAAACCAAGTTTCATGCAACATGAGCGCTTATAATTCCTCGATGAGCTTTGTACAAGTTTGACAAACGTATGAAACATCTAACAACACGTTTCTAGGTCTCTAAACCAAGTTTCATGCAACATGAGCGCTTATAAGTTCCTCAATGAGCTTTGTACAAGTTTGACGAACTTATGAAACATCTAACAACGCGTTTCTAGGACTCTAAACCAAGTTTCATGCAATATGAATGATTATAAGTGTCTCAATGAGCTTTATACAAGTTTGACGAACTTATGAAATATCTAACAACGCGTTTCTAGGACTCTAAACCAAGTTTAATGCAACATGAGTGCTTGTAAGTATCTCAATGAGCTTTGTACAAGTTTCACGAACTTATGAAACATCTACAACACGTTTCTAGGACTCTAAACCAAGTTTCATGCAACATGAGAGCTTATAAGTTCATCAATGAGCTTTGTACAAGTTTGACGAACGTATGAAACATCTAACAACGCGTTTCTAGGACTCTAAACCAAGTTTCATGCAAAATGAGAACTTATAAGTATCAATGAGCTTTGTACAAGTTTCACGAACTTATAAAACATCTAACAACGCGTTTCTAGGACTCTAAACCAAGTTTCATGCAACATGAGCGCTTATAAGTTCCTCAATGAGCTTTGTACAAGTTTGACAAACTTATGAAACATCTAACAACGTGTTTCTAGGACTCTAAACCAAGTTTCATGCAACATGAATGATTATAAGTGTCTCAATGAGCTTTATACAAGTTTGACGAACTTATGAAACATCTAACAACGCGTTTCTAGGACTCTAAACCAAGTTTCATGCAACATGAGTGCTTGTAAGTATCTCAATGAGCTTTGTACAAGTTTTACGAACATATGAAACATCTACAACACGTTTCTAGGACTCTAAACCAAGTTTCATGCAACATGAGAGCGCTATAAGTTCCTCAATGAGCTTTGTACATGTTTGACGAACGTATGAAACATCTAACAACGCGTTTCTAGGACTCTAAACCAAGTTTCATGCAAAATGAGTGCTTATAAGTATCTCAATGAGCTTTGTACAAGTTTCACGAACTTATGAAACAACTAACAACGCGTTTCTAGGACTCTAAACCAAGTTTCATGCAACATGAGAGCTTATAAGTTCCTCAATGAGCTTTGTACAAGTTTTACGAACGTATGAAACATCTAACAACGCGTTTCTAGTTTTCTAAACCAAGTTTCATGCAACATAAGTGCTTATAAGTTCCTCAATGACCTTTTTACAAGTTTCACGAATTTATGAAACATCTAACAACGCATTTCTAGGACTATAAACCATGTTTCATGCAACATGAATGATTATAAGTGTCTCAATGAGCTTTATACAAGTTTGACAAACGTATGAAACATCTAACAACGCGTTTCTAGGACTCTAAACCAAGTTTCATGCAACATGAGTGCTTATAAGTATCTCAATGAGCTTTGTACAATTTCACGAACTTATAAAACATCTAACAACGCGTTTCTAGGACTCTAAACCAAGTTTCATGCAACATGAGCACTTATAAGTTCCTCAATGAGCTTTGTACAAGTTTGACAAACTTATGAAACATCTAACAACGTGTTTCTAGGACTCTAAACCAAGTTTCATGCAACATGAATGATTATAAGTGTCTCAATGAGCTTTATAAAAGTTTGACGAACTTATGAAACATCTAACAACGCGTTTCTAGGACTCTAAACCAAGTTTCATGCAACATGAGTGCTTATAAGTGTCTCAATGAGCTTTGTACAAGTTTGACGAACTTATGAAACATCTACAACACGTTTCTAGGACTCTAAACCAAGTTTCATGCAACATGAGAGCTTATAAGTTCCTCAATGAGCTTTGTACATGTTTGACGAACGTATAAAACATCTAACAACGCGTTTCTAGGACTCTAAACCAAATTTCATGCAAAATGAGTGCTTATAAGTATCTCAATGAGCTTTGTACAAGTTTCACGAACTTATGAAACAACTAACAACGCGTTTCTAGGAATCTAACCCAAGTTTCATGCAACATGAGAGCTTATAAGTTCCTCAATGAGCTTTGTACAAGTTTTACGAACTTATGAAACATCTAACAACGCGTTTCTAGTTTTCTAAACCAAGTTTCATGCAACATAAGTGCTTATAAGTTCCTCAATGACCTTTTTACAAGTTTCACGAATTTATGAAACATCTAACAACGCGTTTCTAGGACTATAAACCAAGTTTCATGCAACATGAATGATTATAAGTGTCTCAATGAGCTTTATACAAGTTTGACGAACTTATGAAACATCTAACAACGCGTTTCTAGGACTCTAAACAAGTTTCATGCAACATGAGTGCTTGTAAGTATCTCAATGAGCTTTGTACAAGTTTGACGAACTTATGAAACATGTACAACACGTTTCTAGGACTCTAAACCAAGTTTCATGCAACATGAGAGCTTATAAGTTCCTCAATGAGCTTTGTACATGTTTGACGAACGTATGAAACATCTAACAACGCGTTTCTAGGACTCTAAACCAAGTTTCAAGCAAAATGTGTGCTTATAAGTATCTCAATGAGCTTTGTACAAGTTTCACGAACTTATGAAACAACTAACAACGCGTTTCTAGGACTCTAAACCAAGTTTCATGCAACATGAGAGTTTATAAGTTCCTCAATGAGCTTTGTACAAGTTTTACGAACGTATGAAACATCTAACAACGCGTTTCTAGTTTTCTAAACCAAGTTTCATGCAACATAAGTGCTTATAAGTTCCTCAATGACCTTTTTACAAGTTTCACGAATTTATGAAACATCTAACAACGCATTTCTAGGACTATAAACCATGTTTCATGCAACATGAATGATTATAAGTGTCTCAATGAGCTTTATACAAGTTTGACAAACGTATGAAACATCTAACAACGCGTTTCTAGGACTCTAAACCAAGTTTCATGCAACATGAGTGCTTATAAGTATCTCAATGAGCTTTGTACAAGTTTCACGAACTTATAAAACATCTAACAACGCGTTTCTAGGACTCTAAACCAAGTTTCATGCAACATGAGCACTTATAAGTTCCTCAATGAGCTTTGTACAAGTTTGACAAACTTATGAAACATCTAACAACGTGTTTCTAGGACTCTAAACCAAGTTTCATGCAACATGAATGATTATAAGTGTCTCAATGAGCTTTATACAAGTTTGACGAACTTATGAAACATCTAACAACGCGTTTCTAGGACTCTAAACCAAGTTTCATGCAACATGAGTGCTTGTAAGTATCTCAATGAGCTTTGTACAAGTTTGACGAACTTATGAAACATCTACAACACGTTTCTAGGACTCTAAACCAAGTTTCATGCAACATGAGAGCTTATAAGTTCCTCAATGAGCTTTGTACATGTTTGACGAACGTATGAAACATCTAACAACGCGTTTCTAGGACTCTAAAACCAAGTTTCATGCAAAATGAGTGCTTATAAGTATCTCAATGAGCTTTGTACAAGTTTCACGAACTTATGAAACAACTAACAACGCGTTTCTAGTTTTCTAAACCAAGTTTCATGCAACATAAGTGCTTATAAGTTCCTCAATGAGCTTTGTACAAGTTTCACGAATTTATGAAACATCTAACAACGCGTTTCTAGGACTATAAACCAAGTTTCATGCAACATGAATGATTATAAGTGTCTCAATGAGCTTTATACAAGTTTGACGAACGTATGAAACATCTAACAACGCGTTTCTAGGACTCTAAACCAAGTTTCATGCAACATGAGTGCTTATAAGTATCTCAATGAGCTTTGTACAAGTTTCACGAACTTATGAAACATCTAACAACGCGTTTCTAGGACTCTAAACCAAGTTTCATGCAACATGAGCGCTTATAATTCCTCGATGAGCTTTGTACAAGTTTGACAAACGTATGAAACATCTAACAACACGTTTCTAGGACTCTAAACCAAGTTTCATGCAACATGAGCACTTATAAGTTCCTCAATGAGCTTTGTACAAGTTTGACAAACTTATGAAACATCTAACAACGCGTTTCTAGGACTCTAAACCAAGTTTCATGCAACATGAATGATTATAAGTGTCTCAATGAGCTTTATACAAGTTTGACGAACTTATGAAACATCTAACAACGCGTTTCTAGGACTCTAAACCAAGTTTCATGCAACATGAGTGCTTGTAAGTATCTCAATGAGCTTTGTACAAGTTTGACGAACTTATGAAACATCTACAACACGTTTCTAGGACTCTAAACCAAGTTTCATGCAACATGAGAGCTTATAAGTTCCTCAATGAGCTTTGTACAAGTTTGACGAACGTATAAAACATCTAACAACGCGTTTCTAGGACTCTAAACCAAGTTTCATGCAAAATGAGTGCTTATAAGTATCTCAATGAGCTTTGTACAAGTTTCACGAACTTATGAAACATCTAACAACGCGTTTCTAGGACTCTAAACCAAGTTTCATGCAACATGAGTGCTTATAAGTTCCTCAATGAGCTTTGTACAAGTTTGACAAACTTATGAAACATCTAACAACGCGTTTCTAGGACTCTAAACCAAGTTTCATGCAACATGAATGATTATAAGTGTCTCAATGAGCTTTATACAAGTTTGACGAACTTATGAAACATCTAACAACGCGTTTCTAGGACTCTAAACCAAGTTTCATGCAACATGAGTGCTTATAAGTATCTCAATGAGCTTTGTACAAGTTTTACGAACATATGAAACATCTACAACGCGTTTCTAGGACTCTAAACCAAGTTTCATGCAACATGAGAGCTTATAAGTTCCTCAATGAGCTTTGTACAAGTTTGACGAACGTATGAAACATCTAACAACGCGTTTCTAGGACTCTAAACCAAGTTTCATGCAACATGAGCGCTTATAAGTTCTCAATGAGCTTTGTACAAGTTTGACGAACTTATGAAACATCTAACAACGCGTTTCTAGGACTCTAAACCAAGTTTCATGCAACATGAGATGCTTATAAGTTCCTCAATGAGCTTTGTACAAGTTTGACGAACTTATGAAACATCTAACAACGCGTTTCTAGGACTCTAAACCAAGTTTCATGCAACATGAGTGCTTATAAGTTCCTCAATGAGCTTTGTACAAGTTTCACGAACTTATGAAACATCTAACAACGCGTTTCTAGGACTCTAAACCAAGTTTCATGCAACATGAGATGCTTATAAGTGTCTCAATGAGCTTTGTACAAGTTTGACAAACGTATGAAACATCTAACAACGCGTTTCTAGGACTCTAAACCAAGTTTCATGCAACATGAGTGCTTATAAGTATCTCAATGAGCTTTGTACAAGTTTCACGAACTTATAAAACATCTAACAACGCGTTTCTAGGACTCTAAACCAAGTTTCATGCAACATGAGCGCTTATAAGTTCCTCAATGAGCTTTGTACAAGTTTGACAAACTTATGAAACATCTAACAACGCGTTTCTAGG
This sequence comes from Cochlearia excelsa, assembly GCA_963556525.1. Classification (NCBI taxonomy): domain Eukaryota; kingdom Viridiplantae; phylum Streptophyta; class Magnoliopsida; order Brassicales; family Brassicaceae; genus Cochlearia; species Cochlearia excelsa. The sequence goes on from CAUVZT010000070.1 coordinate 24,952, forward strand.
ACTCTAAACCAAGTTTCATGCAACATGAGCACTTATAAGTGTCCTCAATGAGCTTTGTACAAGTTTGACAAACTTATGAAACATCTAACAACGTGTTTCTAGGACTCTAAACCAAGTTTCATGCAACATGAATGCTTATAAGTGTCTCAATGAGCTTTGTACAAGTTTGACGAACTTATGAAACATCTAACAACGCGTTTCTAGGACTCTAAACCAAGTTTCATGCAACATGAGTGCTTATAAGTATCTCAATGAGCTTTGTACAAGTTTGACGAACTTATGAAACATCTAACAACACGTTTCTAGGACTCTAAACCAAGTTTCATGCAACATGAGAGCTTATAAGTTCCTCAATGAGCTTTGTACATGTTTGACGAACGTATGAAACATCTAACAACGCGTTTCTAGGACTCTAAACCAAGTTTCATGCAAAATGAGTGCTTATAAGTATCTCAATGAGCTTTGTACAAGTTTCACGAACTTATGAAACATCTAACAACGCGTTTCTAGTTTTCTAAACCAAGTTTCATGCAACATAAGTGCTTATAAGTTCCTCAATGACCTTTTTACAAGTTTCACGAATTTATGAAACATCTAACAACGCGTTTCTAGGACTATAAACCAAGTTTCATGCAACATGAATGATTATAAGTGTCTCAATGAGCTTTATACAAGTTTGACAAACGTATGAAACATCTAACAACGCGTTTCTAGGACTCTAAACCAAGTTTCATGCAACATGAGTGCTTATAAGTATCTCAATGAGCTTTGTACAAGTTTCACGAACTTATAAAACATCTAACAACGCGTTTCTAGGACTCTAAACCAAGTTTCATGCAACATGAGCGCTTATAAGTTCCTCGATGAGCTTTGTACAAGTTTGACAAACGTATGAAACATCTAACAACGTGTTTCTAGGACTCTAAACCAAGTTTCATGCAACATGAGCGCTTATATGCAATATGATTTGTAATAAGTTCTCAATGAGCTTTATACAAGTTTGTACAAGTTATGAAACATCTAACAACGCGTTTCTAGGACTCTAAACCAAGTTTCATGCAATATGAATGATTATAAGTGTCTCAATGAGCTTTATACAAGTTTGACGAACTTATGAAACATCTAACAACGCGTTTCTAGGACTCTAAACCAAGTTTAATGCAACATGAGTGCTTGTAAGTATCTCAATGAGCTTTGTACAAGTTTCACGAACTTATGAAACATCTACAACACGTTTCTAGGACTCTAAACCAAGTTTCATGCAACATGAGAGCTTATAAGTTCCTCAATGAGCTTTGTACAAGTTTGACGAACGTATGAAACATCTAACAACGCGTTTCTAGGACTCTAAACCAAGTTTCATGCAAAATGAGTACTTATAAGTATCAATGAGCTTTGTACAAGTTTCACGAACTTATAAAACATCTAACAACGCGTTTCTAGGACTCTAAACCAAGTTTCATGCAACATGAGCGCTTATAAGTTCCTCAATGAGCTTTGTACAAGTTTGACAAACTTATGAAACATCTAACAACGTGTTTCTAGGACTCTAAACCAAGTTTCATGCAACATGAATGATTATAAGTGTCTCAATGAGCTTTATACAAGTTTGACGAACTTATGAAACATCTAACAACGCGTTTCTAGGACTCTAAACCAAGTTTCATGCAACATGAGTGCTTGTAAGTATCTCAATGAGCTTTGTACAAGTTTTACGAACTTATGAAACATCTAACAACACGTTTCTAGGACTCTAAACCAAGTTTCATGCAACATGAGAGCTTATAAGTTCCTCAATGAGCTTTGTACATGTTTGACGAACGTATGAAACATCTAACAACGCGTTTCTAGGACTCTAAACCAAGTTTCATGCAAAATGAGTGCTTATAAGTATCTCAATGAGCTTTGTACAAGTTTCACGAACTTATGAAACAACTAACAACGCGTTTCTAGGACTCTAAACCAAGTTTCATGCAACATGAGAGCTTATAAGTTCCTCAATGAGCTTTGTACAAGTTTTACGAACGTATGAAACATCTAACAACGCGTTTCTAGTTTTCTAAACCAAGTTTCATGCAACATAAGTGCTTATAAGTTCCTCAATGACCTTTTTACAAGTTTCACGAATTTATGAAACATCTAACAACGCGTTTCTAGGACTATAAACCAAGTTTCATGCAACATGAATGATTATAAGTGTCTCAATGAGCTTTATACAAGTTTGACGAACGTATGAAACATCTAACAACGCGTTTCTAGGACTCTAAACCAAGTTTCATGCAACATGAGTGCTTATAAGTATCTCAATGAGCTTTGTACAAGTTTGACGAACTTATGAAACATCTAACAACGCGTTTCTAGGACTCTAAACCAAGTTTCATGCAACATGAGAGCTTATAAGTTCCTCAATGAGCTTTGTACAAGTTTGACGAACGTATGAAACATCTAACAACGCGTTTCTAGGACTCTAAACCAAGTTTCATGCAACATGAGTGCTTATAAGTTCCTCAATGAGCTTTGTACAAGTTTCACGAACTTATGAAACATCTAACAACGCGTTTCTAGGACTCTAAACCAAGTTTCATGCAACATGAATGAGCTTATAAGTGTCTCAATGAGCTTTATACAAGTTTTACGAACTTATGAAACATCTAACAACGCGTTTCTAGGACTCTAAACCAAGTTTCATGCAACATGAGTGCTTATAAGTTCCTCAATGAGCTTTGTACAAGTTTCACGAACTTATGAAACATCTAACAACGCGTTTCTAGGACTCTAAACCAAGTTTCATGCAACATGAGATGCTTATAAGTTCCTCAATGAGCTTTGTACAAGTTTGACGAACGTATGAAACATCTAACAACGCGTTTCTAGGACTCTAAACCAAGTTTCATGCAACATGAGTGCTTATAAGTATCTCAATGAGCTTTGTACAAGTTTCACGAACTTATGAAACATCTAACAACGCGTTTCTAGGACTCTAAACCAAGTTTCATGCAACATGAGCGCTTATAAGTTCCTCAATGAGCTTTGTACAAGTTTGACGAACGTATGAAACATCTAACAACGCGTTTCTAGGACTTTAAACCAAGTTTCATGCAACATGAGCGCTTATAAGTTCCTCAATGAGCTTTGTACAAGTTTGACGAACTTATGAAACATCTAACAACGCGTTTCTAGGACTCTAAACCAAGTTTCATGCAACATGAATGATTATAAGTGTCTCAATGAACTTTATACAAGTTTGACGAACTTATGAAACATCTAACAACGCGTTTCTAGGACTCTAAACCAAGTTTAATGCAACATGAGTGCTTGTAAGTATCTCAATGAGCTTTGTAAAAGTTTGACGAACTTATGAAACATCTAACAACACGTTTCTAGGACTCTAAACCAAGTTTCATGCAACATGAGAGCTTATAAGTTCCTCAATGAGCTTTGTACAAGTTTGACGAACGTATGAAACATCTAACAACGCGTTTCTAGGACTCTAAACCAAGTTTCATGCAAAATGAGTACTTATAAGTATCAATGAGCTTTGTACAAGTTTCACGAACTTATAAAACATCTAACAACGCGTTTCTAGGACTCTAAACCAAGTTTCATGCAACATGAGCGCTTATAAGTTCCTCAATGAGCTTTGTACAAGTTTGACAAACTTATGAAACATCTAACAACGTGTTTCTAGGACTCTAAACCAAGTTTCATGCAACATGAATGATTATAAGTGTCTCAATAAGCTTTATACAAGTTTGACGAACTTATGAAACATCTAACAACGCGTTTCTAGGACTCTAAACCAAGTTTCATGCAACATGAGTGCTTGTAAGTATCTCAATGTGCTTTGTACAAGTTTTACGAACTTATGAAACATCTACAACACGTTTCTAGGACTCTAAACCAAGTTTCATGCAACATGAGAGCTTATAAGTTCCTCAATGAGCTTTGTACATGTTTGACGAACGTATGAAACATCTAACAACGCGTTTCTAGGACTCTAAACCAAGTTTCATGCAAAATGAGTGCTTATAAGTATCTCAATGAGCTTTGTACAAGTTTCACGAACTTATGAAACAACTAACAACGCGTTTCTAGGACTCTAACCCAAGTTTCATGCAACATGAGAGCTTATAAGTTCCTCAATGAGCTTTGTGAAAGTTTTACGAACGTATGAAACATCTAACAACGCGTTTCTAGTTTTCTAAACCAAGTTTCATGCAACATAATTGCTTATAAGTTCCTCAATGACCTTTTTACAAGTTTCACGAATTTATGAAACATCTAACAACGCGTTTCTAGGACTATAAACCAAGTTTCATGCAACATGAATGATTATAAGTGTCTCAATGAACATTATACAAGTTTGACGAACTTATGAAACATCTAACAATGCGTTTCTAGGACTCTAAACCAAGTTTCATGCAACAAGTTTCATGCAACATGAGTGCTTATAAGTGTCTCAATGAGCTTTTTACAAGTTTCACGAGCTTATGAAACCTCTAACAACGCGTTTCTAGGACTCTAAACCAAGTTTCATGCACAGTGAGAGCTTATAAGTTCCACAATGAGCTTTGTAAAAGTTTGACGAACGTATGAAACATCTAACAACGTCTTTCTAGGACTCTAAACCAAGTTTCATGCAACATGAGTGCTTATAAGTTCCTTTATGAGCTTTGTACAAGTTTCACGAACTTATGAAACATCTAACAACGCGTTTCTAGGACTCTAAACCAAGTTTCATGCAACATGAATGATTATAAGTGTCTCAATGAACTTTATACAAGTTTGATGAACTTATGAAACATCTAACAACGCGTTTCTAGGACTCTAAAAAAAGTTTCATGCAAGCTTTGTACAAGTTTGACGAACTTATGAAACATCTAACAACACGTTTCTATGACTTTAAACCAAGTTTCATGCAACATGAGAGCTTATAAGTTCCTTAATGAGATGTGTACAAGTTTGACGAACGTATGAAACATCTAACAACGCGTTTCTAGGACTCTAAACCAAGTTTCATGCAACATGAGTGCTTATAAGTATCTCAATGAGCTTTGTACAAGTTTCACGAACTTATGAAACATCTAACAACGCGTTTCTAGGACTCTAAACCAAGTTTCGTGCAACATGAGAGCTTATAAGTTCCTCAATGAGCTTTGTATAAGTTTTACGAACGTATGAAACATCTAACAACGCGTTTCTAGGATTCTAAACCAAGTTTCATGCAACATGAGTGCTTATAAGTTCCTCAATGAGCTTTTTACAAGTTTCACGAACTTATGAAAAATCTAACAAAGCGTTTCTAGGACTGTAATCCAGGTTTCATGCAACATAAATGATTAAAAGTGACTCAATGAGCTTTATACAAGTTTGACGAACTTATGAAACATTTAACAACGCGTTTCTAGGACTCTAAACCAAGTTTCATGCAACATGAGTGCTAATAACTGCCTCCATGAGTTTTGTAAAAGATTCACGAACTTATGAAACCTCTAACCACGCGTTTGTAGGACTCTAAACCAAGTTTCATGCACAGTGAGAGCTTATAAGTTCCTCAATGAGCTTTGTAAAAGTTTGACGAACGTATGAAACATCTAACAACGTGTTTCTAGGATTCTAAACCAAGTTTCATGCAACATGAGTGCTTATAAGTTCCTCAATGAGCTTTGTACAAGTTTCCCGAACTTATGAACATCTAACAGCGCATTTCTAGGACTCTAAACCAAGTTTCATGCAACATGAGTGCTTATAAGTATTTCAATGAGCTTTGTTCAAGTTTCATGAACTTATAAAACATCTAACAACGCGTTTCAATGAGCTTTGTACAAGTTGACGAACTTATGAAACATCTAACAACGCGTTTCTAGGACTCAAAACCAAGTTTCATGCAACTTGAATGATTATAAGTGTCTCAATGAGCTTTGTACAAGTTGACGAACTTATGAAACATCTAACAACGGGTTTCTAGGACTCAAAACCAAGTTTCATGCAACTTGAATGATTATAAGTGTCTCAATGAGCTTTATACAAGTTTGACGAACTTATGAAACATCTAACAACGTGTTTCTAGGACTCTAAACCAAGTTTCATGCAACATGAGTGCTTATAAGTTTCTCAATGAGCTTTGTACAAGTTTGACGAACGTATCAAACATCTAACAACGCGTTTCTAGGAATCGAAACCAAGTTCATGTAACATGAGAGCTTATAAGTTCTTCAATGAGCATTGTACAAGTTTGACGAACGTATCAAACATCTAACAACGCGTTTCTAGGACTCTAAACCAAGTTTCATGCAACATGAGAGCTTATAAGTTCCTCAATGAGCTTTGTACAAGTTGTACGAACGTATGAAACATCTAACAGCACGTTTCTAGGATTCTACACAAGTTTCATGCAACATGAGTGCTTATAAGTTCCTCAATGAGCTTTTTACAAGTTTCACGAACTTATGAAACATCTAAAAACGTGTTTCTAGGACTGTAAACCAAGTTTCATGCAACATGAATGACTATAAGTGTCTCAATGAGCTTTATACAAGTTTGACGAACTTATGAAACCTCTAACAACGCGTTTCTAGGACTCTAAACCAAGTTTCATGCACAATGAGAGCTTATAAGTTCCTCAATGAGCTTTGTAAAAGTTTGACGAGCGTATGAAACATCTAACAAAGTGTTTCTAGGACTCTAAATCAAGTTTCATGCAACATGAGTTCTTATAAGTTCCTCAATGAGCTTTGTACAAGTTTCACGAACTTATGAAGGATCTAACAACGCGTTTCTAGGACTCTAAAACAAGTTTCATGCAACATGAGTGCTTCTAAGTTCCTCAATGAGCTTTGTACAAGTTTGACGAAGGTATGAAACATCTAACAACGCGTTTCTAGGATTCTAAACCAAGCTTCATGCAACATGAGTGCTTATAAGTTCCTCAATGAGCTTTGTACAAGTTTCACGAACTTATCAAACATCTAACAACACGTTTCTAGGACTCTAAACCAAGCTTCACGCAACATGAGACCTTATAAGTTCCTCAATGAGTTTTGTATAAGTTTTACGAACGTATGAAATATCTAACAACGCGTTTCTAGGATTCTAAACCAAGTTTCATGCAACATGTGTGCTTATAAGTGCCTCAATGAGCTTTGTACAAGATTCACGAACTTATGAAACCTCTAACAACGCGTTTCTAGGACTCTAAACCAAGTTTCATGCAACATGAGAGCTTATAAGTGCCTCAATGAGCTTTGTAAAAGTTTGACGAACGTATGAAACATCTAACAACGTGTTTCTAGGACTCTAAATCAAGTTTCATGCAACATGAGTTCTTATAAGTTCCTCAATGAGCTTGGTACAAGTTTGACGAACGTATGAAACATCTAACAACGCGTTTCTAGGACTCTAAACCAAATTTCATGCAACATGAGTGCTTATAAGTATATCACTGAGCTTTGTACAAGTTTCATGAACTTATAAAACATCTAACAACGCGTTTCTAGGACTCTAAACCAAGTTTCATGCAACATGAGCGCTTATAAGTTCCTCAATGAGCTTTGTAAAAGTTTGACGAACGTATGAAACATCTAACAACGCGTTTCTAGGACTCTAAACCAAGTTTCATGCAACATGAGCGCTTATAAGTTCCTCAATGAGCTTTGTACAAGTTTGACGAACTTATGAAACATCTAACAACACGTTTCTCGGACTCTAAACCAAGTTTCATGCAACATGAGTGATTATAAGTGTCTCAATGAGCTTTATACAAGTTCACGAACTTATGAAACATCTAACAACGCGTTTCTAGGACTCAAAACCAAGTTTCATGCAACATGAATGATTATAAGTGTCTCAATGAACTTTATACAAGTTTGACGAACTTATGAAACATCTAAAATCGCGTTTCTAGGACTCTAAACCAAGTTTCATGCAAGCTTTGTACAAGTTTGACGAACTTATGAAACATCTAACAACACGTTTCTAGGACTTTAAACCAAGTTTCATGCAACATGAGAGCTTATAAGTCCCTCAATGAGCTGTGTACAAGTTTGACGAACGTATGAAACATCTAACAACGCGTTTCTAGGACTCTAAACCAAGTTTCATGCAACATGAGTGCTTATAAGTATCTCAATGAGCTTTGTACAAGTTTCACGAACTTATGAAACATCTAACAACGCGTTTCTAGGATTCTAAACCAAGTTTCATGCAACATGAGTGCTTAAAAGTGACTCAATGAGCTTTATACAAGTTTGACGAACGTATGAAACATCTAACAACGCGTTTCTAGGACTCTAAACCAAGTTTCATGCAACATGAGTGCTTATAAGTTCCTCAATGACTTTTTACAAGTTTCACGAACTTATGAAACATCTAACAAAGCGTTTCTAGGACTGTAATCCAAGTTTCATGCAACATGAATGATTAAAAGTGACTCAATGAGCTTTATACAAGTTTGACGAACTTATGAAACATGTAACAACGCGTTTCTAGGACTCTAAACCAAGTTTCATGCAACATGAGTGCTAATAAGTGCCTCCATGAGCTTTGTACAAAATTCACGAACTTATGAAACCTCTAACCACGTGTTTCTAGGAATCTAAACCAAGTTTCATGCACAGTGAGAGCTTATAAGTTCCTCAATGAGCTTTGTAAAAGTTTGACGAACGTATGAAACATCTAACAACGTGTTTCTAGGACTCTAAACCAAGTTTCATGCAACATGAGTGCTTATAAGTTGCTCAATGAGCTTTGTACAAGTTTCACGAACTTATGAACATCTAACAAACCGTTTCTTGGACTCTAAACCAAGTTTCATGCAACATGAGTGCTTATAAGTATCTCAATGAGCTTTGTACAAGTTTCATGAACTTATAAAACATCTAACAACGCGTTTCAATGAGCTTTGTACAAGTTGACAAACTTATGAAACATCTAACAACGCGTTTCTAGGACTCAAAACCAAGTTTTATGCAACTTGAATGATTATAAATGTCTCAATGAGCTTTGTACAAGTTGACGAACATATGAAACATCTAACAACGCGTTTCTAGGACTCAAAACCAAGTTTCATGCAACTTGAATGATTATAAGTGTCTCAATGAGCTTTATACAAGTTTGACGAACATATGAAACATCTAACAACGTGTTTCTAGGACTCTAAACCAAGTTTCAGGCAACATGAGTGCTTATAAGTTTCTCAATGAGCTTTGTACAAGTTTGACGAACGTATCAAACATCTAACAACGCGTTTCTAGGACTCTAAACCAAGTTCATGTAACATGAGAGCTTATAAGTTCTTCAATGAGCTTTGTACAAGTTTGACGAACGTATGAAACATCTAACAACGCGTTTCTAGGACTCTAAACCAGGTTTCATGCAACACGAGAGCTTATAAGTTCCTCAATGAGCTTTGTACAAGTTTTACGAACGTATGAAACATTTAACAACGCGTTTCTAGGATTCTAAACAAGTTTCATGTAACATGAGTGCTTATAAGTTCCTCAATGAGCTTTTTACAAGTTTCACGAACTTATGAAACATCTAAAAACGTGTTTCTAGGACTATAAACCAAGTTTCATGCAACATGAATGACTATAAGTGTCTTAATGAGCTTTATACAATTTTGACGAACTTATGAAACATCTAACAACGCGTTTCTAGGACTCTAAACCAAGTTTCATGCAACATGAGGGCTTATAAGTGCCTCAATGAGCTTTGTGCAAGATTCACGAACTTATGAAACCTCTAACAACGCGTTTCTAGGACTCTAAACCAAGTTTCATGCACAATGAGAGCTTATAAGTTCCTCAATGAGCTTTGTAAAAGTTTGACGAGCGTATGAAACATAACAAAGTGTTTCTAGGACTCTAAATCAAGTTTCATGCAACATGAGTTCTTATAAGTTTCTCAATGAGCTTTGTACAAGTTTCACGAACTTATGAAACATCTAACAACGCGTTTCTAGGACTCTAAAACAAGTTTCATGCAACATGAGTGCTTCTAAGTTCCTCAATGAGCTTTGTACAGGTTTGACGAACGTATGAAACATCTAACAACGCGTTTCTAGGATTCTAAACCAAATTTCATCCAAAATGAGTGCTTATAAGTTCCTCAATGAGCTTTGTACAAGTTTCACGAACTTATCAAACATCTAACAACGCGTTTCTAGGACTCTAAACCAAGTTCATGTAACATGAGAGCTTATAAGTTCTTCAATGAGCTTTGTACAAGTTTGACGAACGTATGAAACATCTAACAACGCGTTTCTAGGACTCTAAACCAGGTTTCATGCAACACGAGAGCTTATAAGTTCCTCAATGAGCTTTGTACAAGTTTTACGAACGTATGAAACATTTAACAACGCGTTTCTAGGATTCTAAACAAGTTTCATGTAACATGAGTGCTTATAAGTTCCTCAATGAGCTTTTTACAAGTTTCACGAACTTATGAAACATCTAAAAACGTGTTTCTAGGACTATAAACCAAGTTTCATGCAACATGAATGACTATAAGTGTCTTAATGAGCTTTATACAATTTTGACGAACTTATGAAACATCTAACAACGCGTTTCTAGGACTCTAAACCAAGTTTCATGCAACATGAGGGCTTATAAGTGCCTCAATGAGCTTTGTGCAAGATTCACGAACTTATGAAACCTCTAACAACGCGTTTCTAGGACTCTAAACCAAGTTTCATGCACAATGAGAGCTTATAAGTTCCTCAATGAGCTTTGTAAAAGTTTGACGAGCGTATGAAACATAACAAAGTGTTTCTAGGACTCTAAATCAAGTTTCATGCAACATGAGTTCTTATAAGTTTCTCAATGAGTTTTGTATAAGTTTTACGAACGTATGAAACATCTAACAACGCGTTTCTAGGACTCTAAAACAAGTTTCATGTAACATGAGTGCTTCTAAGTTCCTCAATGAGCTTTGTACATGTTTGACGAACGTATGAAACATCTAACAACGCGTTTCTAGGATTCTAAACCAAGTTTCATGCAACATGAGTGCTTATAAGTATATCAATGAGCTTTGTACAAGTTTCATGAACTTATAAAACATCTAACAACGCGTTTCTAGGACTCTAAACCAAGTTTCATGCAACATGAGCTCTTATAAGTTCCTCAATGAGCTTTGTAAAAGTTTGACGAACGTATGAAACATCTAACAACGCGTTTCTAGGACTCTAAACCAAGTTTCATGCAACATGAGCGCTTATAAGTTCCTCATTGAGCTTTGTACAAGTTTGACGAACTTATGAAACATCTAACAACACGTTTCTAAGACTCTAAACCAAGATTCATGCAACATGAGTGATTATAAGTGTCTCAATGAGCTTTGTACAAGTTCACGAACTTATGAAACATCTAACAACGCGTTTCTAGGACTCAAAACCAAGTTTCATCCAACATGAATGATTATAAGTGTCTCAATGAACTTTATACAAGTTTGACGAACTTATGAAACATCTAACAACGCGTTTCTAGGACTCTAAACCAAGTTTCATGCAAGCTTTGTACAAGTTTGACGAACTTATGAAACATCTAACAACACGTTTCTAGGACTTTAAACCAAGTTTCATGCAACATGAGAGCTTATAAGTTCCTCAATGAGTTGTGTACAAGTTTAACGAACGTATGAAACATCTAACAACGCGTTTCTAGGACTCTAAACCAAGTTTCATGCAACATGAGTGCTTATAAGTATCTCAATGAGCTTTGTACAAGTTTCACGAACTTATGAAACATCTAACAACGCGTTTCTAGGACTCTAAACCAAGTTTCATGCAACATGAGAGCTTATAAGTTCCTCAATGAGCTTTGTATAAGTTTTACGAACGTATGAAACATCTAACAACGTGTTTCTAGGATTCTAAACCAAGTTTCATGCAACATGAGTGCTTATAAGTTCCGCAATGATCTTTTTACAAGTTTCACGAACTTATGAAACATCTAACAAAGCGTTTCTAGGACTGTAATCCAAGTTTCATGCAACATGAATGATTAAAAGTGACTCAATGAGCTTTATACAAGTTTGACGAACTTATGAAACATTTAACAATGCGTTTCTAGGACTCTAAACCAAGTTTCATGCAACATGAGTGCTAATAAGTGCCCCCATGAGCTTTGTACAAGATTCACGAACTTATGAAACCTCTAACCACGCGTTTCTAGGACTCTAAACCAAGTTTCATGCACAGTGAGAGCTTATAAGTTCCTTAATGAGCTTTGTAAAAGTTTGACGAACGTATGAAACATCTAACAACGTGTTTCTAGGACTCTAAACCAAGTTTCATGCAACATGAGTGCTTATAAGTTCCTCAATGAGCTTTGTACAAGTTTCATGAACTTATGAACATCTAACAGAGCGTTTCTTGGACTCTAAACCAAGTTTCATGCAACATGAGTACTTATAAGTATCTCAATGAGCTTTGTACAAGTTTCATGAACTTATAAAACATCTAACAACGCGTTTCAATGAGCTTTGTACAAGTTGACAAATTATGAAACATCTAACAACGCGTTTCTAGGACTCAAAACCAAGTTTCATGCAATTTGAATGATTATAAGTGTCTCAATGAGCTTTGTACAAGTTGACGAACTTATGAAACATCTAACAACGCGTTTCTAGGACTCAAAACCAAGTTTCATGCAACTTGAATGATTATAAGTGTCTCAATGAGCTTTATACAAGTTTGATGAACTTATGAAACATCTAACAACGTGTTTCTAGGACTCTAAACCAAGTTTCATGCAACATGAGTGCTTATAAGTTTCTCAATGAGCTTTGTACAAGTTTGACGAACGTATCAAACATCTAACAACGCGTTTCTAGGACTCTAAACCAAGTTCATGTAACATGAGAGCTTATAAGTTCTTCAATGAGCTTTGTACAAGTTTGACGAACGTATGAAACATCTAACAACGCGTTTCTAGGACTCTAAACCAAGTTTCATGCAACATGAGTGCTTATAAGTATCTCAATGAGCTTTGTACAAGTTTCAGGAACTTATGAAATATCTAACAACGCGTTTCTAGAACTCTAAACCAAGTTTCATTCAACACGAGAGCTTACAAGTTCCTCAATGAGCTTTGTACAAGTTGTACGAACGTATGAAACATCTAACAACGCGTTTCTAGGATTCTAAACAAGTTTCATGCAACATGAGTGCTTATAAGTTCCTCAATGAGCTTTTTACAAGTTTCACGAATTTATGAAACATCTAAAAATGTGTTTCTAGGATTGTAAACCAAGTTTCATGCAACATGAATGACTATAAGTGTCTCAATGAGCTTTATACAAGTTTGACGAACTTATGAAACATCTAACAACGCGTTTCTAGGACTCTAAACCAAGTTTCATGCAACATGAGGGCTTATAAGTGCCTCAATGAGCTTTGTGCAAGATTCACGAACTTATGAAACCTCTAACAACGCGTTTCTAGGACTCTAAACCAAGTTTCATGCACAATGAGAGCTTATAAGTTCCTCAATGAGCTTTGTAAAAGTTTGACGAGCGTATGAAACATCTAACAAAGTGTTTCTAGGACTCTAAATCAAGTTTCATGCAACATGAGTTCTTATAAGTTCCTCAATGAGCTTTGTACAAGTTTCACGAACTTATGAAACATCTAACAACGTGTTTCTAGGACTCTAAAACAAGTTTCATGCAACATGAGTGCTTCTAAGTTCCTCAATGAGCTTTGTACAAGTTTGACGAACGTATGAAACATCTAACTACGCGTTTCTAGGATTCTAAACCAAGTTTCATCCAACATGAGTGCTTATAAGTTCCTCAATGAGCTTTGTAAAAGTTTCACGAACTTATCAAACATCTAACAACGCTTTTCTAGGACTCTAAACCAAGTTTCACGCAACATGAGACCTTATAAGTTCCTCAATGAGTTTTGTATAAGTTTTACGAACGTATGAAACATCTAACAACGCGTTTCTAGGATTCTAAACCAAGTTTCATGCAACATGAGTGCTTATAAGTGCCTCAATGAGTTTTGTACAAGATTCACGAACTTATGAAACCTCTAACAACGCGTTTCTAGGACTCTAAACCAAGTTTCATGCACAATGAGAGCTTATAAGTGCCTCAATGAGCTTTGTAAAAGTTTGACGAACGTATGAAATATCTACCAACGTGTTTCTAGGACTCTAAATCAAGTTTCATGCAACATGAGTTCTTATAAGTTCCTCAATGAGCTTTGTACAAGTTTCACGAACTTATTAAACATCTAACAACGCGTTTCTAGGACTCTAAAACAAGTTTCATGCAACATGAGTGCTTCTAAGTTCCTCAATGAGCTTTGTACAAGTTTGACGAACGTATGAAACATCTAACAACGCGTTTCTAGGACTCTAAACCAAGTTTCATGCAACATGAGTGCTTATAAGTATATCAATGAGCTTTGTACAAGTTTCATGAACTTATAAAACATCTAACAACGCGTTTCTAGGACTCTAAACCAAGTTTCATGCAACATTAGCGCTTATAAGTTCCTCAATGAGCTTTGTAAAAGTTTGACGAACGAATGAAACATCTAACAACGCGTTTCTAGGACTCTAAACCAAGTTTCATGCAACATGAGCGCTTATAAGTTCCTCAATGAGCTTTGTACAAGTTTGACGAACTTATGAAACATCTAACAACACGTTTCTAGGACTCTAAACCAAGTTTCATGCAACTTGAATGATTATAAGTGTCTCAATGAGCTTTATACAAGTTTGACGAACTTATGAAACATCTAACAACGTGTTTCTAGGACTCTAAACCAAGTTTCATGCAACATGAGTGCTTATAAGTTTCTCAATGAGCTTTGTACAAGTTTGACGAACGTATCAAACATCTAACAACGCGTTTCTAGGACTCTAAACCAAGTTCATGTAACATGAGAGCTTATAAGTTCTTCAATGAGCTTTGTACAAGTTTGACGAACGTATGAAACATCTAACAACGCGTTTCTAGGACTCTAAACCAAGTTTCATGCAACATGAGTGCTTATAAGTATCTCAATGAGCTTTGTACAAGTTTCACGAATTTATGAAATATCTAACAACGAGTTTCTAGGACTCTAAACCAAGTTTCATGCAACACGAGAGCTTATAAGTTCCTCAATGAGCTTTCTACAAGTTGTACGAACGTATGAAACATCTAACAACGCGTTTCTAGGATTCTAAACAAGTTTCATGCAACATGAGTGCTTATAAGTTCCTCAATGAGCTTTTTACTAGTTTCACGAACTTATGAAACATCTAAACACGTGTTTCTAGAACTGTAAACCAAGTTTCATGCAACATGAATGACTATAAGTGTCTCAATGAGCTTTATACAAGTTTGACGAACTTATGAAACATCTAACAACGCGTTTCTAGGACTCTAAACCAAGTTTCATGCAACATGAGGGCTTATAAGTGCCTCAATGAGCTTTGTGCAAGATTCACGAACTTATGAAACCTCTAACAACGCGTTTCTAGGACTCTAAACCAAGTTTCATGCACAATGAGAGCTTATAAGTTCCTCAATGAGCTTTGTAAAAGTTTGACGAGCGTATGAAACATCTAACAAAGTGTTTCTAGGACTCTAAATCAAGTTTCATGCAACATGAGTTCTTATAAGTTCCTCAATGAGCTTTGTACAAGTTTCACGAACTTATGAAACATCTAACAACGTGTTTCTAGGACTCTAAAACAAGTTTCATGCAACATGAGTGCTTCTAAGTTCCTCAATGAGCTTTGTACAAGTTTGACGAACGTATGAAACATCTAACAACGCGTTTCTAGGATTCTAAACCAAGTTTCATCCAACATGAGTGCTTATAAGTTCCTCAATGAGCTTTGTAAAAGTTTCACGAACTTATCAAACATCTAACAACGTGTTTCTAGGACTCTAAACCAAGTTTCACGCAACATGAGACCTTATAAGTTCCTCAATGAGTTTTGTATAAGTTTTACGAACGTATGAAACATCTAACAACGCGTTTCTAGGATTCTAAACCAAGTTTCATGCAACATAAGTGCTTATAAGTGCCTCAATGAGTTTTGTACAAGATTCACGAACTTATGAAACCTCTAACTACGCGTTTCTAGGACTCTAAACCAAGTTTCATGCACAATGAGAGCTTATAAGTGCCTCAATGAGCTTTGTAAAAGTTTGACGAACGTATGAAACATCTAACAACGTGTTTCTAGGACTCTAAATCAAGTTTCATGCAACATGAGTTCTTATAAGTTCCTCAATGAGATTTGTACAAGTTTCACGAACTTATGAAACATCTAACAACGCGTTTCTAGGACTCTAAAACAAGTTTCATGCAACATGAGTGCTTATAAGTATATCAATGAGCTTTGTACAAGTTTCATGAACTTATAAAACATCGAACAACGCGTTTCTAGGACTCTAAACCAAGTTTCATGCAACATGAGCGCTTATAAGTTCCTCAATGAGCTTTGTAAAAGTTTGACGAACGAATGAAACATCTAACAACGCGTTTCTAGGACTCAAAACCAAGTTTCATGCAACATGAGCGCTTATAAGTTCCTCAATGAGCTTTGTACAATTTTGACGAACTTATGAAACATCTAACAACACGTTTCTAGGACTCTAAACCAAGTTTCATGCAACTTGAATGATTATAAGTGTCTCAATGAGCTTTATACAAGTTTGACGAACTTATGAAACATCTAACAATGTGTTTCTAGGACTCTAAACCAAGTTTCATGCAACATGAGTGCTTATAAGTTTCTCAATGAGCTTTGTACAAGTTTGACGAACGTATCAAACATCTAACAACGCGTTTCTAGGACTCTAAACCAAGTTCATGTAACATGAGAGCTTATAAGTTCTTCAATGAGCTTTGTACAAGTTTGACGAACGTATGAAACATCTAACAACGCGTTTCTAGGACTCTAAACCAAGTTTCATGCAACATGAGTGCTTATAAGTATCTCAATGAGCTTTGTACAAGTTTCACGAATTTATGAAATATCTAACAACGCGTTTCTAGGACTCTAAACCAAGTTTCATGCAACACGAGAGCTTATAAGTTCCTCAATGAGCTTTCTACAAGTTGTACGAACGTATGAAACATCTAACAACGCGTTTCTAGGATTCTAAACAAGTTTCATGCAACATGAGTGCTTATAAGTTCCTCAATGAGCTTTTTACTAGTTTCACGAACTTATGAAACATCTAAACACGTGTTTCTAGGACTGTAAACCAAGTTTCATGCAACATGAATGACTATAAGTGTCTCAATGAGCTTTATACAAGTTTGACGAACTTATGAAACATCTAACAACGCGTTTCTAGGACTCTAAACCAAGTTTCATGCAACATGAGGGCTTATAAGTGCCTCAATGAACTTTGTGCAAGATTCACGAACTTATGAAACCTCTAACAACGCGTTTCTAGGACTCTAAACCAAGTTTCATGCACAATGAGAGCTTATAAGTTCCTCAATGAGCTTTGTAAAAGTTTGACGAGCGTATGAAACATCTAACAAAGTGTTTCTAGGACTCTAAATCAAGTTTCATGCAACATGAGTTCTTACAAGTTCCTCAATGAGCTTTGTACAAGTTTCGAGAACTTATGAAACATCTAACAACGCGTTTCTAGGACTCTAAAACAAGTTTCATGCAACATGAGTGCTTCTAAGTTCCTTAATGAGCTTTGTACAAGTTTGACGAACGTATGAAACATCTAACAACGCGTTTCTAGGATTCTAAACCAAGTTTCATGCAACATGAGTGCTTATAAGTTCCTCAATGAGCTTTGTACAAGTTCCACGAACTTATCAAACATCTAACAACGCGTTTCTAGGACTCTAAACCAAGTTTCACGCAACATGAGACCTTATAAGTTCCTCATTGAGTTCTGTATAAGTTTCACGAACGTATGAAACATCTAACAACGCGTTTCTAGGATTCTAAACCAAGTTTCATGCAACATGAGTGCTTATAAGTGCCTCAATGAGTTTTGTACAAGATTCACGAACTTATGAAATCTCTAACAACGCGTTTCTAGGACTCTTAAACCAAGTTTCATGCACAATGAGAGCTTATAAGTGCCTTAATGAGCTTTGTAAAAGTTTGACGAACGTATGAAACATCTAACAACGTGTTTCTAGACCTCTAAATCAAGTTTCATGCAACATGAGTTCTTATAAGTTCCTCAATGATCTTTGTACTAGTTTCACGAACTTATGAAACATCTAACAATGCGTTTCTAAGACTCTAAAACAAGTTTCATGCAACATGAGTGCTTCTAAATTCCTCAATGAGCTTTGTACAAGTTTGACGAACGTATGAAACATCTAACAACGCGTTTCTAGGACTCTAAACCAAGTTTCATGCAACAGGAGTGCTTATAAGTATATCAATGAGCTTTGTACAAGTTTCATGAACTTATAAAACATCTAACAACACATTTCTAGTACTCTAAACCAAGTTTCATGCAACATGAGCGCTTATAAGTTCCTCAATGAGCTTTGTACAAGTTTGACCAACTTATGAAACATCTAACAACACGTTTCTAGGACTCTAAACCAAGTTTCATGCAACATGAGTGATTATAAGTGTCTCAATGAGCTTTGTACAAGTTCACGAACTTATGAAACATCTAACAACGCGTTTCTAGGACTCAAAACCAAGTTTCATGCAACATGAATGATTATAAGTGTCTCAATGAGCTTTATACAAGTTTGACGAACTTATGAAACATCTAACAACGCATTTCTAGGACTCTAAACCAAGTTTCATGCAACATGAGTGCTTATAAGTATCTCAATGAGCTTTGTACAAGTTTGACAAACTTATGAAACATCTAACAACACGTTTCTAGGACTCTAAACCAAGTTTCATGCAACATGAGTGATTATAAGTGTCTCAATGAGCTTTGTACAAGTTTCACGAACTTATGAAACATCTAACAACGCGTTTCTAGGACTTAAAACCAAGTTTCATGCAACATGAATGATTATAAGTGTCTCAATGAGCTTTATACAAGTTTGACGAACTTATGAAACATCTAACAACACTTTTCTAGGCTTCTAAACCAAGTTTCATGCAACATGAGTGCTTATAAGTTTCTCAATGATCTTTGTACATGTTTGACGAAGGTATCAAACATCTAACAACGCGTTTCTAGGACTCTAAACCAAGTTCATGCAACACGAGAGCTTATAAGTTCCTCAATGAGCTTTGTACAAGTTTGACGAACGTATGAAACATCTAACAACGCGTTTCTAGGACTCTAAACCAAGTTTCGTGCAACATGGGTGCTTATAAGTATCTCAATGAGCTTTGTACAAGTTTCAAGAACTAATGAAACATCTAACAACGCGTTTCTAGGACTCTAAACCAAGTTTCATGCAACATGAGTGCTTATAAGTTCCTCAATGAGCTTTTTACAAGTTTCACGAACTTATGAAACATCTAACAACGCGTTTCTAGGACTGTAAACCAAGTTTCATGCAACTTGAATGATTATAAGTGTCTCAATGAGCTTTATACAAGTTTGACGAACTTATGAAACATCTAACAACGCGTTTCTAGGAATCTAAACCAAGTTTCATGCAACATGAGTGCTTATAAGTGTCTCAATGAGCTTTGTACAAGTTTCACGAAACCTCTAACAACCCGTTTCTAGGACTCGAAACCAAGTTTCATGCATAATGAGAGCTTATAAGTTCCTGAATGAGTTTTGTAAAAGTTTGACGAACGTATGAAACATCTAACAACGTGTTTCTAGGACTGTAAACCAAGTTTCATGAAACATGAGTGCTTATAAGTTCCTCAATGACCTTTGTACAAGTTTCACGAACTTATGAACATCTAACAACGCGTTTCTAGGACTCTAAACCAAGTTTCATGCAACATGAGAGCTTATAAATTCCTCAATGAGCTTTGTACAAGTTTTACGAACGTATGAAACATCTAACAACGCGTTTCTAGGATTCTAAACCAAGTTTCATGCAACATGAGTGCTTATAAGTTCCTCAATGAGCTTTGTACAAGTTTGACGAACTTATGAAACATCTAACAACGCGTTTCTAGGACTCTCAACCAAGTTTCATGCAACATGAGTGCTTATAAGTTTCTCAATGAGCTTTGTACAAATTTGAAGAACGTATCAAATATCTAATAACGGGTTTCTAGGACTCTTAACAAAGTTTCATGCAACATGAGTGCTTATAAGTTCCTCAATGAGCTTTGTACAAGTTTCACGAACTTATGAAACATCTAACAACGCGTTTCTAGGACTCTAAAACAAGTTTCATGTAACATGAGTGCTTCTAAGTTCCTCAATGAGCTTTGTACAAGTTTGACGAACGTATGAAACATCTAACAACACGTTTCTAGGACTCTAAACCAAATTTCATGCAACATGAGTGCTTATAAGTATCTCAATGAGCTTTGTACAAGTTTCACGAACTTATGAAACATCTAACAACGCGTTTCTAGGACTCTAAACCAAGTTTCATGCAACATGAGTGCTTATAAGTTCCTCAATGAGCTTTGTACAAGTTTGTCGAACGTACGAAACATCTAACAACGCGTTTCTAGGACTCTAAACCAAGTTTCATGCAAGATGAGTGCTTATAAGTATCTCAATGAGCTTTGTACAAGTTTAACGAACTTATAAAACATCTAACAACGCGTTTCTAGGACTCTGTAAACCAAGTTTCATGCAACTTGAGAGCTTATAAATTCCTCAATGACCTTTGTACAAGTTTGAAACATCTAACAACGCGTTTCTAGGATTCTAAACCAAGTTTCATGCAACATGAGTGCTTATGAGTTCCTCAATGAGCTTTGTACAAGTTTGACGAACGATGAAACATTTAACAACGCGTTTCTAGGACTCTAAACCAATTTTCATGCAACATGAGTGCTTATAAGTTCCTCAATGAGCTTTTTACAAGTTTCACAAACTTATGAACATCTAACAACGCGTTTCTAGGACTCTAAACCAAGTTTCATGCAACATGAGAGCTTATAAGTTCCTCAATGAGCTTTTTACAAGTTTCACGATCTTATGAAACATCTAACAACACGTTTCTAGGACTCTAAACCAAGTTTCATGCAACATGAATGATTATAAGTGTCTCAATGAACTTTATACAAGTTTGAAGAACTTATGAAACATCTAACAACGCGTTTCTAGGACTCTAAAGCAAGTTTC
Source organism: Cochlearia excelsa (assembly GCA_963556525.1). NCBI lineage: Eukaryota > Viridiplantae > Streptophyta > Magnoliopsida > Brassicales > Brassicaceae > Cochlearia > Cochlearia excelsa. Next base: position 46,141 of record CAUVZT010000070.1, read on the forward strand.
ATGCAACCTCAGTGCTTCTAACTTCCTCAATGAGCTTTGTACAAGTTTGACGAACGTATGAAACATCTAACAACGCGTTTCTAGGACTCTAAACCAAGTTTCATGCAACATGAGTGCTTATAAGTATCTCAATGAGCTTTGTACAAGTTTCACGAACTTATGAAACGTCTAACAACGCGTTTCTAGGACTCTAAACCAAGTTTCATGCAACATGAGTGCTCATAAATTCCTCAATGAGCTTTGTACAAGTTTCACGAACTTATGAACATCTAACAACGCGTTTCTAGGACTCTAAACCAAGTTTCATGCAACAAGAGAGCTTATAAGTTCCTCAATGAGCTTTGTAAAAGTTTTACGAACGTATGAAACATCTAACAACGCGTTTTTAGGATTCTAAACCAAGTTTCATGCAACATGAGTTCTTATAAGTTCCTCAATGAGCTTTGTACAAGTTTGACGTACTTATGAAAATCTAACAACGCGTTTCTAGGACTCTCAACCAAGTTTCATGCAACATGAGTGCTTATAAGTTTCTCAATGAGCTTTGTACAAGTTTGACGAACGTATGAAACATCTAACAACGTGTTTCTAGGACTCTAAACCAAGTTTCATGCAACATGAGTGCTTATAAGTTCCTCAATGAGCTTTGTACAAGTTTCACGAACTTATGAACATCTAACAACGCGTTTCTAGGACTCTAAACCAAGTTTCATGCAACATGAGTGCTTATAAGTTCGTCAATGAGCTTTGTACAAGTTTGTCGAACGTATGAAACATCTAACAACGTGTGTCTAGGACTCTAAACCAAGTTTCATGCAACATGAGTGATTATAAGTTCCTCAATGATTTTTGTACAAGTTTCACGAACTTATGAACATCTAACAACGCGTTTCTAGGACTCTAAACAAGGTTTCATGCAACATGAGAGCTTATAAGTTCCTCAATGAGCTTTGTACAAGTTTGACGAACTTATGAAACATCTAACAACACTTTTCTAGGCTTCTAAACCAAGTTTCATGCAACATGAGTGCTTATAAGTTTCTCAATGATCTTTGTACATGTTTGACGAAGGTATCAAACATCTAACAACGCGTTTCTAGGACTCTAAACCAAGTTCATGCAACATGAGAGCTTATAAGTTCCTCAATGAGCTTTGTACAAGTTTGACGAACGTATGAAACATCTAACAACGCGTTTCTAGGACTCTAAACCAAGTTTCATGCAACATGGGTGCTTATAAGTATCTCAATGAGCTTTGTACAAGTTTTACGAACGTATGAAATATCTAACAACGCGTTTCTAGGATTCTAAACCAAGTTTCATGCAACATGAGTGCTTATAAGTTCCTCAATGAGATTTTTAAAAGTTTCACGAACTTATGAAACATCTAACAACGCGTTTCTAGGACTCTAAACCAAGTTTCATGCAACATGAGTGCTTATAAGTTTCTCAATGAGCTTTGTACAAGTTTGAAGAACGTATCAAACATCTAATAACGAGTTTCTAGGACTCTAAACCAAGTTTAATGCAACATGAGTGCTTATAAGTTCCTCAATGAGCTTTGTACAAGTTTCACAAACTTATGAAACATCTAACAACGCGTTTCTAGGACTCTAAAACAAGTTTCATGTAACATGAGTGCTTCTAAGTTCCTCAATGAGCTTTGTACATGTTTGACGAACGTATGAAACATCTAACAACGCGTTTCTAGGACTCTAAACCAAGTTTCATGCAACATGAGTGCTTATAAGTATCTTGTACAAGTTTCACGAACTTATGAAACATCTAACAACGCGTTTCTAGGACTCTAAACCAAGTTTCATGCAACATGAGTGCTTATAAGTTCCTCAATGAGCTTTGTACAAGTTTGTCGAACGTACGAAACATCTAACAACGCGTTTCTAGGACTCTAAACCAAGTTTCATGCAACATGAGTGCTTATAAGTATCTCAATGAGCTTTGTACAAGTTTAACGAACTTATAAAACATCTAACAACGCGTTTCTAGGACTGTAAACCAAGTTTCATGCAACTTGAGAGCTTATAAGTTCCTCAATTACCTTTGTACAAGTTTGACGAACGTATGAAACATCTAACAACGCGTTTCTAGGATTCTAAACCAAGTTTCATGCAACATGAGTGCTTATGAGTTCCTCAATGAGCTTTGTACAAGTTTGACGAACGATGAAACATTTAACAACGCGTTTCTAGGACTCTAAACCAATTTTCATGCAACATGAGTGCTTATAAGTTCCTCAATGAGCTTTGTACAAGTTTCACGAACTTATGAACATCTAACAACGCGTTTCTAGGACTCTAAACCAAGTTTCATGCAACATGAGAGCTTATAAGTTCCTCAATGAGGTTTTTACAAATTTTACGAACGTATGAAACATCTAACAATGTGTTTCAAGGATTCTAAACCAAGTTTCATGCAACATGACCGCTTATAAGTTCCTCAATGAGCTTTTTACAAGTTTCACGATCTTATGAAACATCTAACAACACGTTTCTAGGACTCTAAACCAAGTTTCATGCAACATGAATGATTATAAGTGTCTCAATGAACTTTATACAAGTTTGAAGAACTTATGAAACATCTAACAACGCGTTTCTAGGACTCTAAAGCAAGTTTCATGCAACCTGAGTGCTTCTAACTTCCTGAATGAGCTTTGTACAAGTTTGACGAACGTATGAAACATCTAACAACGCGTTTCTAGGACTCTAAACCAAGTTTCATGCAACATGAGTGCTTATAAGTATCTCAATGAGCTTTGTACAAGTTTCACGAACTTATGAAACGTCTAACAACGCGTTTCTAGGACTCTAAACCAAGTTTCATGCAACATGAGTGCTCATAAATTCCTCAATGAGCTTTGTACAAGTTTCACGAACTTATGAACATCTAACAACGCGTTTCTAGGAATCTAAACCAAGTTTCATGCAACAAGAGAGCTTATAAGTTCCTCAATGAGCTTTGTAAAAGTTTTACGAACGTATGAAACATCTAACAACGCGTTTTTAGGATTCTAAACCAAGTTTCATGCAACATGAGTTCTTATAAGTTCCTCAATGAGCTTTGTACAAGTTTGACGTACTTATGAAAATCTAACAACGCGTTTCTAGGACTCTCAACCAAGTTTCATGCAACATGAGTGCTTATAAGTTTCTCAATGAGCTTTGTACAAGTTTGACGAACGTATGAAACATCTAACAACGTGTTTCTAGGACTCTAAACCAAGTTTCATGCAACATGAGTGCTTATAAGTTCCTCAATGAGCTTTGTACAAGTTTCACGAACTTATGAACAGCTAACAACGCGTTTCTAGGACTCTAAACCAAGTTTCATGCAACATGAGTGCTTATAAGTTCGTCAATGAGCTTTGTACAAGTTTGTCGAACGTATGAAACATCTAACAACGTGTTTCTAGGACTCTAAACCAAGTTTCATGCAACATGAGTGATTATAAGTTCCTCAATGAGGTTTGTACAAGTTTCACGAACTTATGAACATCTAACAACGCGTTTCTAGGACTCTAAACCAAGTTTCATGCAACATGAGAGCTTATAAGTTCCTCAATGAGCTTTGTACAAGTTTGACGAACTTATGAAACATCTAACAACGCGTTTCTAGGACTCTCAACCAAGTTTCAAGCAACATGAGTGCTTATAAGTTTCTCAATGAGCTTTGTACAAGTTTGAAGAACGTATCAAACATCAAATAACGCGTTTCTAGGACTCTAAACCAAGTTTAATGCAACATGAGTGCTTATAAGTTCCTCAATGAGCTTTATACAAGTTTCAAGAACTTATGAAACATCTAACAACGCGTTTCTAGGACTCTAAAACAAGTTTCATGCAACATGAGTGCTTCTAAATTCCTCAATGAGCTTTGTACAAGTTTTACGAACGTATGAAATATCTAACAACGCGTTTCTAGGATTCTAAACCAAGTTTCATGCAACATGAGTGCTTATAAGTTCCTCAATGAGCTTTTTACAAGTTTCACGAACTTATGAAACATCTAACAACGCGTTTCTAGGACTCTAAACCAAGTTTCATGCAACATGAGTGCTTATAAGTTTCTCAATGAGCTTTGTACAAGTTTGAAGAACGTATCAAACATCTAATAACGCGTTTCTAGAACTCTAAACCAAGTTTCATGCAACTTGAGTGCTTATAAGTTCCTCAATGAGCTTTGTACAAGTTTGACGAACTTATGAAACATCTAACAACACGTTTCTAGGACTCTAAACCAAGTTTCATGCAACTTGAATGATTATAAGTGTCTCAATGAGCTTTATACAAGTTTGACGAACTTATGAAATATCTAACAACGTGTTTCTAGGACTCTAAACCAAGTTTCATGCAACATGAGTGCTTATAAGTTTCTCAATGAGCTTTTTACAAGTTTGACAAACTAATGAAACATCTAACAACGCGTTTTTAGGACTCTAAACCAAGTTTCATGCAACATGAGTGCTTATAAGTTTCTCAATGAGCTTTGTACAAGTTTGAAGAACGTATCAAACATCTAATAACGCGTTTCTAGGACTCTAAACCAAGTTTCATGCAACATGAGTGCTTATAAGTATCTCAATGAGCTTTGTACAAGTTTCACGAACTTATGAAACATCTAACAACGCGTTTCTAGGACTCTAAACCAAGTTTCATGCAACATGAGTGCTTATAAGTTCCTCAATGAGCTTTGTACAAGTTTGTCGAATGTATGAAATATCTAACAACGCGTTTCTAGGACTCTAAACCAAGTTTCATGCAACTTGAGTGCTTATAAGTATCTCAATGAGCTTTGTACAAGTTTCACGAACTTATAAAACATCTAACAACGTGTTTCTAGGACTGTAAACCAAGTTTCATGCAACTTGAGCGCTTATAAGTTCCTCAATGAGCTTTGTACAAGTTTGACGAACGTATGAAACATCTAACAACGCGTTTCTAGGATTCTAAACCAAGTTTCATGCAACATGAGTGCTTATGAGTTCCTCAATGAGCTTTGTACAAGTTTGACGAACTTATGAAACATCTAACAACGCGTTTCTAGGACTCTCAACCAAGTTTCATGCAACATGAGTGCTTATAAGTTTCTCAATGAGCTTTGTACAAGTTTGACGAACGATGAAACATCTAACAACGTGTTTCTAGGACTCTAAACCAATTTTCATGCAACATGAGTGCTTATAAGTTCCTCAATGAGCTTTGTACAAGTTTCACGAACTTATGAACATCTAACAACGCGTTTCTAGGACTCTAAACCAAGTTTCATGCAACATGAGAGCTTATAAATTCCTCAATGAGCTTTTTACAAATTTTACGAACGTATGAAACATCTAACAACGCATTTCTAGGATTCTAAACCAAGTTTAATGCAACATGAGTGCTTATAAGTTCCTCAATGAGCTTTGTACAAGTTTCACAAACTTATGAAACATCTAACAACGCGTTTCTAGGACTCTAAAACAAGTTTCATGTAACATGAGTGCTTCTAAGTTCCTCAATGAGCTTTGTACAAGTTTGACGAACGTATGAAACATCTAACAACACGTTTCTAGGACTCTAAACCAAGTTTCATGCAACATGAGTGCTTATAAGTATCTCAATGAGCTTTGTACAAGTTTCACGAACTTATGAAACATCTAACAACACGTTTCTAGGACTCTAAACCAAGTTTCATGCAACATGAGTGCTTATAAGTTCCTCAATGAGCTTTGTACAAGTTTTTCGAACGTACGAAACATCTAACAACGCGTTTCTAGGACTCTAAACCAAGTTTCATGCAACATGAGTGCTTATAAGTATCTCAATGAGCTTTGTACAAGTTTAACGAACTTATAAAACATCTAACAACGCGTTTCTAGGACTGTAAACCAAGTTTCATGCAACTTGAGAGCTTATAAATTCCTCAATGACCTTTGTACAAGTTTGAAACATCTAACAACGCGTTTCTAGGATTCTAAACCAAGTTTCATGCAACATGAGTGCTTATGAGTTTCTCAATGAGCTTTGTACAAGTTTGACGAACGATGAAACATTTAACAACGCGTTTCTAGGACTCTAAACCAATTTTCATGCAACATGAGTGCTTATAAGTTCCTCAATGAGCTTTGTACAAGTTTCACAAACTTATGAACATCTAACAACGCGTTTCTAGGACTCTAAACCAAGTTTCATGCAACATGAGAGCTTATAAGTTCCTCAATGAGCTTTTTACAAGTTTCACGATTTTATGAAACATCTAACAACACGTTTCTAGGACTCTAAACCAAGTTTCATGCAACATGAATGATTATAAGTGTCTCAATGAACTTTATACAAGTTTGAAGAACTTATGAAACATCTAACAACGCGTTTCTAGGACTCTAAAGCAAGTTTCATGCAACCTGAGTGCTTCTAACTTCCTCAATGAGCTTTGTACAAGTTTGACGAACGTATGAAACATCTAACAACGCGTTTCTAGGACTCTAAACCAAGTTTCATGCAACATGAGTGCTTATAAGTATCTCAATGAGCTTTGTACAAGTTTCACGAACTTATGAAACGTCTAACAACGCGTTTCTAGGACTCTAAACCAAGTTTCATGCAACATGAGTGCTCATAAATTCCTCAATGAGCTTTGTACAAGTTTCACGAACTTATGAACATCTAACAACGCGTTTCTAGGACTCTAAACCAAGTTTCATGCAACAAGAGAGCTTATAAGTTCCTCAATGAGCTTTGTAAAAGTTTTACGAACGTATGAAACATCTAACAACGCGTTTTTAGGATTCTAAACCAAGTTTCATGCAACATGAGTTCTTATAAGTTCCTCAATGAGCTTTGTACAAGTTTGACGTACTTATGAAAATCTAACAACGCGTTTCTAGGACTCTCAACCAAGTTTCATGCAACATGAGTGCTTATAAGTTTCTCAATGAGCTTTGTACAAGTTTGACGAACGTATGAAACATCTAACAACGTGTTTCTAGGACTCTAAACCAAGTTTCATGCAACATGAGTGCTTATAAGTTCCTCAATGAGCTTTGTACAAGTTTCACGAACTTATGAACATCTAACAACGCGTTTCTAGGACTCTAAACCAAGTTTCATGCAACATGAGTGCTTATAAGTTCGTCAATGAACTTTGTACAAGTTTGTCGAACGTATGAAACATCTAACAACGTGTGTCTAGGACTCTAAACCAAGTTTCATGCAACATGAGTGATTATAAGTTCCTCAATGAGTTTTGTACAAGTTTCACGAACTTATGAACATCTAACAACGCGTTTCTAGGACTCTAAACCAAGTTTCATGCAACATGAGAGCTTATAAGTTCCTCAATGAGCTTTGTACAAGTTTGACGAACTTACGAAACATCTAACAAAGCGTTTCTAGGACTCTCAACCAAGTTTCAAGCAACATGAGTGCTTATAAGTTTCTCAATGAGCTTTGTACAAGTTTGAAGAACGTATCAAACATCTAATAACGCGTTTCTAGGACTCTAAACCAAGTTTAATGCAACATGAGTGCTTATAAGTTCCTCAATGAGCTTTATACAAGTTTCACGAACTTATGAAACATCTAACAACGCGTTTCTAGGACTCTAAAACAAGTTTCATGCAACATGAGTGCTTCTAAATTCCTCAATGAGCTTTGTACAAGTTTTACGAACGTATGAAATATCTAACAACGCGTTTCTAGGATTCTAAACCAAGTTTCATGCAACATGAGTGCTTATAAGTTCCTCAATGAGATTTTTAAAAGTTTCACGAACTTATGAAACATCTAACAACGCGTTTCTAGGACTCTAAACCAAGTTTCATGCAACATGAGTGCTTATAAGTTTCTCAATGATCTTTGTACAAGTTTGAAGAACGTATCAAACATCTAATAACGAGTTTCTAGGACTCTAAACCAAGTTTAATGCAACATGAGTGCTTATAAGTTCCTCAATGAGCTTTGTACAAGTTTCACAAACTTATGAAACATCTAACAACGCGTTTCTAGGACTCTAAAACAAGTTTCATGTAACATGAGTGCTTCTAAGTTCCTCAATGAGCTTTGTACATGTTTGACGAACGTATGAAACATCTAACAACGCGTTTCTAGGACTCTAAACCAAGTTTCATGCAACATGAGTGCTTATAAGTATCTTGTACAAGTTTCACGAACTTATGAAACATCTAACAACGCGTTTCTCGGACTCTAAACCAAGTTTCATGCAACATGAGTGCTTATAAGTTCCTCAATGAGCTTTGTACAAGTTTGTCGAACGTACGAAACATCTAACAACGCGTTTCTAGGACTCTAAACCAAGTTTCATGCAACATGAGTGCTTATAAGTATCTCAATGAGCTTTGTACAAGTTTAACGAACTTATAAAACATCTAACAACGCATTTCTAGGACTGTAAACCAAGTTTCATGCAACTTGAGAGCTTATAAGTTCCTCAATGACCTTTGTACAAGTTTGACGAACGTATGAAACATCTAACAACGCGTTTCTAGGATTCTAAACCAAGTTTCATGCAACATGAGTGCTTATGAGTTCCTCAATGAGCATTGTACAAGTTTGACGAACGATGAAACATTTAACAACGCGTTTCTAGGACTCTAAACCAATTTTCATGCAACATGAGTGCTTATAAGTTCCTCAATGAGCTTTGTACAAGTTTCACGAACTTATGAACATCTAACAACGCGTTTCTAGGACTCTAAACCAAGTTTCATGCAACATGAGAGCTTATAAGTTCCTCAATGAGGTTTTTACAAATTTTACGAACGTATGAAACATCTAACAATGTGTTTCAAGGATTCTAAACCAAGTTTCATGCAACATGACTGCTTATAAGTTCCTCAATGAGCTTTTTACAAGTTTCACGATCTTATGAAACATCTAACAACACGTTTCTAGGACTCTAAACCAAGTTTCATGCAACATGAATGATTATAAGTGTCTCAATGAACTTTATACAAGTTTGAAGAACTTATGAAACATCTAACAACGCGTTTCTAGGACTCTAAACTAAGTTTCATGCAACCTGAGTGCTTCTAACTTCCTGAATGAGCTTTGTACAAGTTTGACGAACGTATGAAACATCTAACAACGCGTTTCTAGGACTCTAAACCAAGTTTCATGCAACATGAGTGCTTATAAGTATCTCAATGAGCTTTGTACAAGTTTCACGAACTTATGAAACGTCTAACAACGCGTTTCTAGGACTCTAAACCAAGTTTCATGCAACATGAGTGCTCATAAATTCCTCAATGAGCTTTGTACAAGTTTCACGAACTTATGAACATCTAACAACGCGTTTCTAGGAATCTAAACCAAGTTTCATGCAACAAGAGAGCTTATAAGTTCCTCAATGAGCTTTGTAAAAGTTTTACGAACGTATGAAACATCTAACAACGCGTTTTTAGGATTCTAAACCAAGTTTCATGCAACATGAGTTCTTATAAGTTCCTCAATGAGCTTTGTACAAGTTTGACGTACTTATGAAAATCTAACAACGCGTTTCTAGGACTCTCAACCAAGTTTCATGCAACATGAGTGCTTATAAGTTTCTCAATGAGCTTTGTACAAGTTTGACGAACGTATGAAACATCTAACAACGTGTTTCTAGGACTCTAAACCAAGTTTCATGCAACATGAGTGCTTATAAGTTCCTCAATGAGCTTTGTACAAGTTTCACGAACTTATGAACATCTAACAACGCGTTTCTAGGACTCTAAACCAAGTTTCATGCAACATGAGTGCTTATAAGTTCGTCAATGAGCTTTGTACAAGTTTGTCGAACGTATGAAACATCTAACAACGTGTTTCTAGGACTCTAAACCAAGTTTCATGCAACATGAGTGATTATAAGTTCCTCAATGAGCTTTGTACAAGTTTCACGAACTTATGAACATCTAACAACGCGTTTCTAGGACTCTAAACCAAGTTTCATGCAACATGAGAGCTTATAAGTTCCTCAATGAGCTTTGTACAAGTTTGACGAACTTATGAAACATCTAACAACGCGTTTCTAGGACTCTCAACCAAGTTTCAAGCAACATGAGTGCTTATAAGTTTCTCAATGAGCTTTGTACAAGTTTGAAGAACGTATCAAACATCTAATAACGCGTTTCTAGGACTCTAAACCAAGTTTAATGCAACATGAGTGCTTATAAGTTCCTCAATGAGCTTTATACAAGTTTCACGAACTTATGAAACATCTAACAACGCGTTTCTAGGACTCTAAAACAAGTTATGCAACATGAGTGCTTCTAAATTCCTCAATGAGCTTTGTACAAGTTTTACGAACGTATGAAATATCTAACAACGCGTTTCTAGGATTCTAAACCAAGTTTCATGCAACATGAGTGCTTATAAGTTCCTCAATGAGCTTTTTACAAGTTTCACGAACTTATGAAACATCTAACAACGCGTTTCTAGGACTCTAAACCAAGTTTCATGCAACATGAGTGCTTATAAGTTTCTCAATGAGCTTTGTACAAGTTTGAAGAACGTATCAAACATCTAATAACGCGTTTCTAGAACTCTAAACCAAGTTTCATGCAACTTGAGTGCTTATAAGTTCCTCAATGAGCTTTGTACAAGTTTGACGAACTTATGAAACATCTAACAACACGTTTCTAGGACTCTAAACCAAGTTTCATGCAACTTGAATGATTATAACTGTCTCAATGAGCTTTATACAAGTTTGACGAACTTATGAAACATCTAACAACGTGTTTCTAGGACTCTAAACCAAGTTTCATGCAACATGAGTGCTTATAAGTTTCTCAATGAGCTTTTTACAAGTTTGACAAACTAATGAAACATCTAACAACGCGTTTTTAGGACTCTAAACCAAGTTTCATGCAACATGAGTGCTTATAAGTTTCTCAATGAGCTTTGTACAAGTTTGAAGAACGTATCAAACATCTAATAACGCGTTTCTAGGACTCTAAACCAAGTTTCATGCAACATGAGTGCTTATAAGTATCTCAATGAGCTTTGTACAAGTTTCACGAACTTATGAAACATCTAACAACGCGTTTCTAGGACTCTAAACCAAGTTTCATGCAACATGAGTGCTTATAAGTTCCTCAATGAGCTTTGTACAAGTTTGTCGAATGTATGAAATATCTAACAACGCGTTTCTAGGACTCTAAACCAAGTTTCATGCAACTTGAGTGCTTATAAGTATCTCAATGAGCTTAGTACAAGTTTCACGAACTTATAAAACATCTAACAACGTGTTTCTAGGACTGTAAACCAAGTTTCATGCAACTTGAGTGCTTATGAGTTCCTCAATGAGCTTTGTACAAGTTTGACGAACTTATGAAACATCTAACAACGCGTTTCTAGGACTCTCAACCAAGTTTCATGCAACATGAGTGCTTATAAGTTTCTCAATGAGCTTTGTACAAGTTTGACGAACTTATGAAACATCTAACAACACGTTTCTAGGACTCTAAACCAAGTTTCAAGCAACTTGAATGATTATAAGTGTCTCAATGAGCTTTATACAAGTTTGACGAACTTATGAAATATCTAACAACGTGTTTCTAGGACTCTAAACCAAGTTTCATGCAACATGAGTGCTTATAAGTTTCTCAATGAGCTTTTTACAAGTTTGACAAACTAATGAAACATCTAACAACGCGTTTTTAGGACTCTAAACCAAGTTTCATGCAACATGAGTGCTTATAAGTTTCTCAATGAGCTTTGTACAAGTTTGAAGAACGTATCAAACATCTAATAACGCGTTTCTAGGACTCTAAACCAAGTTTCATGCAACATGAGTGCTTATAAGTATCTCAATGAGCTTTGTACAAGTTTCACGAACTTATGAAACATCTAACAACGCGTTTCTAGGACTCTAAACCAAGTTTCATGCAACATGAGTGCTTATAAGTTCCTCAATGAGCTTTGTACAAGTTTGTCGAATGTATGAAATATCTAACAACGCGTTTCTAGGACTCTAAACCAAGTTTCATGCAACTTGAGTGCTTATAAGTATCTCAATGAGCTTTGTACAAGTTTCACGAACTTATAAAACATCTAACAACGTGTTTCTAGGACTGTAAACCAAGTTTCATGCAACTTGAGCGCTTATAAGTTCCTCAATGAGCTTTGTACAAGTTTGACGAACGTATGAAACATCTAACAACACGTTTCTAGGATTCTAAACCAAGTTTCATGCAACATGAGTGCTTATGAGTTCCTCAATGAGCTTTGTACAAGTTTGACGAATTATGAAACATCTAACAACGCGTTTCTAGGACTCTCAACCAAGTTTCATGCAACATGAGTGCTTATAAGTTTCTCAATGAGCTTTGTACAAGTTTGACGAACGATGAAACATCTAACAACGTGTTTCTAGGACTCTAAACCAATTTTCATGCAACATGAGTTCTTATAAGTTCCTCAATGAGCTTTGTACAAGTTTCACGAACTTATGAACATCTAACAACGCGTTTCTAGGACTCTAAACCAAGTTTCATGCAACATGAGAGCTTATAAATTCCTCAATGAGCATTTTACAAATTTTACGAACGTATGAAACATCTAACAACGCATTTCTAGGATTCTAAACCAAGTTTAATGCAACATGAGTGCTTATAAGTTCCTCAATGAGCTTTGTCCAAGTTTCACAAACTTATGAAACATCTAACAACGCGTTTCTAGGACTCTAAAACAAGTTTCATGTAACATGAGTGCTTCTAAGTTCCTCAATGAGCTTTGTACAAGTTTGACGAACGTATGAAACATCTAACAACACACTTCTAGGACTCTAAACCAAGTTTCATGCAACATGAGTGCTTATAAGTATCTCAATGAGCTTTGTACAAGTTTCACGAACTTATGAAACATCTAACAACGCGTTTCTAGGACTCTAAACCAAGTTTCATGCAACATGAGTGCTTATAAGTTTCTCAATGAGCTTTGTACAAGTTTGAAGAACGTATCAAACATCTAATAACGCGTTTCTAGAACTCTAAACCAAGTTTCATGCAACTTGAGTGCTTATAAGTTCCTCAATGAGCTTTGTACAAGTTTGACGAACTTATGAAACATCTAACAACACGTTTCTAGGACTCTAAACCAAGTTTCATGCAACATGAGTGCTTATAAGTTTCTCAATGAGCTTTTTACAAGTTTGACAAACTAATGAAACATCTAACAACGCGTTTTTAGGACTCTAAACCAAGTTTCATGCAACATGAGTGCTTATAAGTTTCTCAATGAGCTTTGTACAAGTTTGAAGAACGTATCAAACATCTAATAACGCGTTTCTAGGACTCTAAACCAAGTTTCATGCAACATGAGTGCTTATAAGTATCTCAATGAGCTTTGTACAAGTTTCACGAACTTATGAAACATCTAACAACGCGTTTCTAGGACTCTAAACCAAGTTTCATGCAACATGAGTGCTTATAAGTTCCTCAATGAGCTTTGTACAAGTTTGTCGAATGTATGAAATATCTAACAACGCGTTTCTAGGACTCTAAACCAAGTTTCATGCAACTTGAGTGCTTATAAGTATCTCAATGAGCTTTGTACAAGTTTCACGAACTTATAAAACATCTAACAACGTGTTTCTAGGACTGTAAACCAAGTTTCATGCAACTTGAGCGCTTATAAATTTTCTCAATGAGCTTTGTACAAGTTTGACGAACGTATGAAACATCTAACAACGCGTTTCTAGGATTCTAAACCAAGTTTCATGCAACATGAGTGCTTATGAGTTCCTCAATGAGCTTTGTACAAGTTTGACGAACTTATGAAACATCTAACAACGCGTTTCTAGGACTCTCAACCAAGTTTCATGCAACATGAGTGCTTATAAGTTTCTCAATGAGCTTTGTACAAGTTTGACGAACGATGAAACATCTAACAACGTGTTTCTAGGACTCTAAACCAATTTTCATGCAACATGAGTGCTTATAAGTTCCTCAATGAGCTTTGTACAAGTTTCACGAACTTATGAACATCTAACAACGCGTTTCTAGGACTCTAAACCAAGTTTCATGCAACATGAGAGCTTATAAATTCCTCAATGAGCTTTTTACAAATTTTACGAACGTATGAAACATCTAACAACGCATTTCTAGGATTCTAAACCAAGTTTCTGCAAAGTTTCATGAACTTATGATAAGTTCCTCATGAGCTTTTTAACAAGTTTCACGAACTTATGAAACATCTATCAACGCGTTTCTAGGACTCTAAACCAAGTTTCATGCAACATGAATGATTATAAGTGTCTCAATGAACTTTATACAACTTTGAAGAACTTATGAAACATCTAACAACGCGTTTCTAGGACTCTAAAGAAAGTTTCATGCAACCTGAGTGCTTCTAACTTCCTCAATGAGCTTTGTACAAGTTTGACGAACGTATGAAACATCTAACAACGCGTTTCTAGGACTCTAAACCAAGTTTCATGCAACATGAGTGCTTATAAGTATCTTAATGAGCTTTGTACAAGTTTCACGAACTTATGAAACGTCTAACAACGCGTTTCTAGGACTCTAAACCAAGTTTCATGCAACATGAGTGCTCATAAATTCCTCAATGAGCTTTGTACAAGTTTCACGAACTTATGAACATCTAACAACGCGTTTCTAGGACTCTAAACCAAGTTTCATGCAACAAGAGAGCTTATAAGTTCCTCAATGAGCTTTGTAAAAGTTTTACGAACGTATGAAACATCTAACAACGCGTTTTTAGGATTCTAAACCAAGTTTCATGCAACATGAGTTCTTATAAGTTCCTCAATGAGCTTTGTACAAGTTTGACGTACTTATGAAAATCTAACAACGAGTTTCTAGGACTCTCAACCAAGTTTCATGCAACATGAGTGCTTATAAGTTTCTCAATGAGCTTTGTACAAGTTTGACGAACGTATGAAACATCTAACAACGTGTTTCTAGGACTCTAAACCAAGTTTCATGCAACATGAGTGCTTATAAGTTCCTCAATGAGCTTTGTACAAGTTTCACGAACTTATGAACATCTAACAACGCGTTTCTAGGACTCTAAACCAAGTTTCATGCAACATGAGTGCTTATAAGTTCGTCAATGAGCTTTGTACAAGTTTGTCGAACGTATGAAACATCTAACAACGTGTTTCTAGGACTCTAAACCAAGTTTCATGCAACATGAGTGATTATAAGTTCCTCAATGAGCTTTGTACAAGTTTCACGAACTTATGAACATCTAACAACACGTTTCTAGGACTCTAAACCAAGTTTCATGCAACATGAGAGCTTATAAGTTCCTCAATGAGCTTTGTACAAGTTTGACGAACTTATGAAACATCTAACAACGCGTTTCTAGGACTCTCAACCAAGTTTCAAGCAACATGAGTGCTTATAAGTTTCTCAATGAGCTTTGTACAAGTTTGAAGAACGTATCAAACATCTAATAACGCGTTTCTAGGACTCTAAACCAAGTTTAATGCAACATGAGTGCTTATAAGTTCCTCAATGAGCTTTATACAAGTTTCACGAACTTATGAAACATCTAACAACGCGTTTCTAGGACTATAAAACAAGTTTCATGCAACATGAGTGCTTCTAAATTCCTCAATGAGCTTTGTACAAGTTTTACGAACGTATGAAATATCTAACAACGCGTTTCTAGGATTCTAAACCAAGATTCATGCAACATGAGTGCTTATAAGTTCCTCAATGAGCTTTTTACAAGTTTCACGAACTTATGAAACATCTAACAACGCGTTTCTAGGACTCTAAACCAAGTTTCATGCAACATGAATGATTATAAGTGTCTCAATGAGCTTTATACAAGTTTGACGAACTTATGAAACATCTAACAACGCGTTTCTAGGACTCTAAACCAAGTTTCATGCAACATGAGTACTTATAAGTATCTCAATGAGCTTTTTACAAGTTTGACAAACTAATGAAACATCTAACAACGCGTTTCTAGGACTCTAAACCAAGTTTCATGCAACATGAGTGCTCATAAGTTTCTCAATGAGCTTTGTACAAGTTTGAAGAACGTATCAAACATCTAATAACGCGTTTCTAGGACTCTAAAACAAGTTTCATGCAACATGAGTGCTTATAAGTATCTCAATGAGCTTTGTACAAGTTTCACGAACTTATGAAACATCTAACAACGCGTTTCTAGGACTCTAAACCAAGTTTCATGCAACTTGAGTGCTTATAAGTATCTCAATGAGCTTTGTACAAGTTTCACGAACTTATAAAACATCTAACAACGCGTTTCAAGGACTGTAAACCAAGTTTCATGCAACTTGAGCGCTTATAAGTTCCTCAATGAGCTTTGTACAAGTTTGACGAACGTATGAAACATCTAACAACGTGTTTCTAGGATTCTAAACCAAGTTTCATGCAACATGAGTGCTTATGAGTTCCGCAATGAGCTTTGTACAAGTTTGACGAACTTATGAAACATCTAACAACGCGTTTCTAGGACTCTCAACCAAGTTTCATGCAACATGAGTGCTTATAAGTTTCTCAATGAGCTTTGTACAAGTTTGACGAACGATGAAACATCTAACAACGTGTTTCTAGGACTCTAAACCAATTTTCATGAAACATGAGTGCTTATAAGTTCCTCAATGAGCTTTGTACAAGTTTCACGAACTTATGAACATCTAACAACGCGTTTCTAGGACTCTAAACCAAATTTCATGCAACATGAGAGCTTATAAATTCCTCTATGAGCTTTTTACAAATTTTACGAACGTATGAAACATCTAACAACGCATTTCTAGGATTCTAAACCAAGTTTCATGCAACATGAGTGCTTATAAGTTCCTCAATGAGCTTTTTACAAGTTTCACGAACTTATGAAACATCTATCAACGCGTTTCTAGGACTCTAAACCAAGTTTCATGCAACATGAATGATTATAAGTGTCTCAATGAACTTTATACAAGTGTGAAGAACTTATGAAACATCTAACACCGCGTTTCTAGGACTCTAAAATAAGTTTCATGCAACCTGAGTGAATCTAACTTCCTCAATGAGCTTTGTACAAGTTTGACGAACGTATGAAACATCTAACAATGCGTTTCTAGGACTCTAAATCAAGTTTCATGCAACATGAGTGCTTATAAGTATCTCAATGAGCTTTGTACAAGTTTCACGAACTTATGAAACATCTAACAACGCGTTTCTAGGACTCTAAACCAAGTTTCATGCAACATGAGTGCTCATAAATTCCTCAATGAGCTTTGTACAAGTTTCACGAACTTAAGAACATCTAACAACGCGTTTCTAGGACTCTAAACCAAGTTTCATAAAACATGAGAGCTTATAAGTTCCTCAATGAGCTTTGTACAAGTTTTACGAACCTATGAAACATCTAACAACGCGTTTCTACGATTCTAAACCAAGTTTCATGCAACATGAGTGCTTATAAGTTCCTCAATGAGCTTTGTACAAGTTTGACGAACTTATGAAAATCTAACAACGCGTTTCTAGGACTCTCAACCAAGTTTCATGCAACATGAGTGCTTATAAGTATCTCAATGAGCTTTGTACAAGTTTGACAAACTTATGAAACATCTAACACCGCGTTTCTAGGACTCTAAACCAAGTTTCATGCAACATGAGGGCTTATAAGTTTCTCAATGAGCTTTGTACAAGTTTGAAGAACGTATCAAACATCTAATAACGCGTTTCTAGGAGTCTAAACCAAGTTTAATGCAACATGAGTGCTTATAAGTTCCTCAATGAGCTTTGTACAAGTTTCACGAACTTTTGAAACATCTAACAACGCGTTTCTAGGACTCTAAACCAAGTTTCATGCAACATGAGTGCTTATAAGTATCTCAATGAGCTTTGTACAAGTTTCACGAACTTATGAAACATCTAACAACGCATTTCTAGGACTCTAAACCAAGTTTCATGCAACATGAGTGCTTATAAGTTCCTCAATGAGCTTTGTACAAGTTTGTCGAACGTATGAAACATCTAACAACGTGTTTCTAGGACTCTAAACCAAGTTTCATGCAACATGAGTGATTATAAGTTCCTCAATGAGCTTTGTACAAGTTTCACGAACTTATGAACATCTAATAACGCGTTTCTAGGACCCTAAACCAAGTTTCATGCAACATGAGAGCTTATAAGTTCCTCAATGAGCTTTGTACAAGTTTGACGAACTTATGAAACATCTAACAACGCGTTTCTAGGACTCTCAACCAAGTTTCATGCAACATGAGTGCTTATAACTTTCTCAATGAGCTTTGTACAAGTTTGAAGAACGTATCAAACATCTAATAACGCGTTTCTAGGACTCTAAACCAAGTTTAATGCAACATGAGTGCTTATAAGTTCCTCAATGAGCTTTATACAAGTTTCACGAACTTATGAAACATCTAACAACGCGTTTCTAGGACTCTAAAACAAGTTTCATGCAACATGAGTGCTTCTAAATTCCTCAATGAGCTTTGTACAAGTTTTACGAACGTATGAAATATCTAACAACGCGTTTCTAGGATTCTAAACCAAGTTTCATGCAACATGAGTGCTTATAAGTTCCTCAATGAGCTTTTTACAAGTTTCACGAACTTATGAAACATCTAACAACGCGTTTCTAGGACTCTAAACCAAGTTTCATGCAACATGAATGATTATAAGTGTCTCAATGAGCTTTATACAAGTTTGACGAACTTATGAAACATCTAACAACGCGTTTCTAGGACTCTAAACCAAGTTTCATGCAACATGAGTACTTATAAGTATCTCAATGAGCTTTTTTACAAGTTTGACAAACTAATGAAACATCTAACAACACGTTTCTAGGACTCTAAACCAAGTTTCATGCAACATTAGTGCTTATAAGTTTCTCAATGAGCTTTGTACAAGTTTGAAGAACGTATCAAACATCTAATAACGCGTTTCTAGGACTCTAAACCAAGTTTAATGCAACATGAGTGCTTATAAGTTCCTCAATGAGCTTTGTACAAGTTTCACAAAATTATGAAACATCTAACAACCCGTTTCTAGGACTCTAAAACAAGTTTCATGTATCATGAGTGCTTCTAAGTTCCTCAATGAGCTTTGTACAAGTTTGACGAACGTATGAAACATCTAACAATGCGTTTCTAGGACTCTAAACCAAGTTTCATGCAACATGAGTGCTTATAAGTATCTCAATGAGCTTTGTACAAGTTTCACGAACTTATGAAACATCTAACAACGCGTTTCTAGGACTCTAAACCAAGTTTCATGCAACATGAGTGCTTATAAGTTCCTCAATGAGCTTTGTACAAGTTTGTCGAACGTATGAAACATCTAACAACGCGTTTCTAGGACTTTAAACCAAGTTTCATGCAACTTGAGTGCTTATAAGTATCTCAATGAGCTTTGTACAAGTTTCACGAACTTATAAAACATCTAACAACGCGTTTCTAGGATTGTAAACCAAGTTTCATGCAACTTGAGCGCTTATAAGTTCCTCAATGAGCTTTGTACAAGTTTGACGAACGTATGAAACATCTAACAACGTGTTTCTAGGATTCTAAACCAAGATTCATGCAACATGAGTGCTTATGAGTTCCTCAATGAGCTTTGTACAAGTTTGACGAACTTATGAAACATCTAACAACGCGTTTCTAGGACTCTCAACCAAGTTTCATGCAACATGAGTGCTTATAAGTTTCTCAATGAGCTTTGTACAAGTTTGACGAACGATGAAACATCTAACAACGTGTTTCTAGGACTCTAAACCAATTTTCATGCAACATGAGTGCTTATAAGTTCCTCAATGAGTTTTGTACAAGTTTCACGAACTTATGAACAGATAATAACAACGCGTTTCTAGGGACTCTAAACCAAGTTTCATGCAACATGAGAGCTTATAAATTACTCAATGAGCTTTTTACAAATTTTACGAACGTATGAAACATCTAACAACGCATTTCTAGGATTCTAAACCAAGTTTCATGCAACATGAGTGCTTATAAGTTCTTCAATGAGCTTTTTACAAGTTTCACGAACTTATGAAACATCTATCAACGCGTTTCTAGGACTCTAAACCAAGTTTCATGCAACATGAATGATTATAAGTGTCTCAATGAACTATATACAAGTGTGAAGAACTTATGAAACATCTAACACCGCGTTTCTAGGACTCTAAAACAAGTTTCATGCAACCTGAGTGCATCTAACTTCCTCAATGAGCTTTGTACAAGTTTGACGAACGTATGAAACATCTAACAACGCGTTTCTAGGACTCTAAACCAAGTTTCATGCAACATGAATGATTATAAGTGTCTCAATGAGCTTTATACAAGTTTGACGAACTTATGAAACATCTAACAACGCGTTTCTAGGACTCTAAACCAAGTTTCATGCAACATGAGTACTTATAAGTATCTCAATGAGCTTTTTACAAGTTTGACAAACTAATGAAACATCTAACAACGCGTTTCTAGGACTCTAAACCAAGTTTCATGCAACATGAGTGCTTATAAGTTTCTCAATGAGATTTGTACAAGTTTGAAGAACGTATCAAACATCTAATAACGCGTTTCTAGGACTCTAAACCAAGTTTAATGCAACATGAGTGCTTATAAGTTCCTCAATGAGCTTTGTACAAGTTTCACAAAATTATGAAACATCTAACAACCCGTTTCTAGGACTCTAAAACAAGTTTCATGTATCATGAGTGCTTATAAGTTCCTCAATGAGCTTTGTACAAGTTTGACGAACGTATGAAACATCTAACAATGCATTTCTTGGACTCTAAACCAAGTTTCATGCAACATGAGTGCTTATAAGTATCTCAATGAGCTTTGTACAAGTTTCACAAACTTATGAAACATCTAACAACGCGTTTCTAGGACTCTAAACCAAGTTTCATGCAACATGAGTGCTTATAAGTTCCTCAATGAGCTTTGTACAAGTTTGTCGAACGTATGAAACATCTAACAACGCGTTTCTAGGACTTTAAACCAAGTTTCATGCAACTTGAGTGCTTATAAGTATCTCAATGAGCTTTGTACAAGTTTCACGAACTTATAAAACATCTAACAACGCGTTTCTAGGACTGTAAACCAAGTTTCATGCAACTTGAGCGCTTATAAGTTCCTCAATGAGCTTTGTACAAGTTTGACGAACGTATGAAACATCTAACAACGCGTTTCTAGGATTGTAAACCAAGTTTCATGCAACATGAGTGCTTATGAGTTCCTCAATGAGTTTTGTACAAGTTTGACGAACTTATGAAACATCTTACAACGCGTTTCTAGGACTCTCAACCAAGTTTCATGCAACATGAGTGCTTATAAGTTTCTCAATGAGCTTTATACAAGTTTGACGAACGATGAAACATCTAACAACGTGTTTCTAGGACTCTAAACCAATTTTCATGCAACATGAGTGCTTATAAGTTCCTCAATGAGCTTTTTACAAGTTTCACGAACTTATGAAACATCTATCAACGCGCTTCTAGGACTCTAAACCAAGTTTCATGCAACATGAATGATTATAAGTGTCACAATGAACTTTATACAAGTGTGAAGAACTTATGAAACATCTAACACCGCGTTTGTAGGACTCTAAAACAAGTTTCATGCAACCTGAGTGCATCTAACTTCCTCAATGAGCTTTGTACAAGTTTGACGAACGTATGAAACATCTAACAACGCGTTTCTAGGACTCTAAACCAAGTTTCATGCAACATGAGTGCTTATAAGTATCTCAATGAGGTTTGTACAAGTTTCACGAACTTATGAAACATCTAACAACACGTTTCTAGGACTCTAAACCAAGTTTCATGCAACATGAGTGCTAATAAATTCCTCAATGAGCTTTGTACAAGTTTCACGAACTTAAGAAAATCTAACAACGCGTTTCTAGGACTCTAAACAAAGTTTCATAAAACATGAGAGCTTATAAGTTCCTCAATGAGCTTTGTACAAGTTTTACGAACGTATGAAACATCTAACAACGCGTTTCTAGGATTCTAAACCAAGTTTCATGCAACATGAGTGCTTATAAGTTCCTCAATGAGCTTTGTACCAGTTTGACGAACTTATGAAAATCTAACAACGCGTTTCTAGGACTCTCAACCAAGTTTCATGGAACATGAGTGCTTATAAGTTTCTCAATGAGCTTTGTACAAGTTTGACGAACGTATGAAACATCTAACAACGTGTTTCTAGGACTCTAAACCAAGTTTCATGCAACATGAGTGTTTATAAGTTCCTCAATGAGCTTTGTACAAGTTTCACGAACTTATGAACATCTAACAACGCGTTTCTAGGACTCTAAACCAAGTTTCATGCAACATGAGAGCTTATAAGTTCCTCAATGAGCTTTGTACAAGTTTTACGAACGTATGAAACATCTAACAACGCGTTTCTAGGATTCTAAACCAAGTTTCATGCAACATGAGTGCTTATAAGTTCCTCAAAGAGCTTTTTACAAGTTTCACGAACTTATGAAACATCTAACA
The DNA here is from genome assembly GCA_963556525.1 of Cochlearia excelsa. NCBI lineage: Eukaryota > Viridiplantae > Streptophyta > Magnoliopsida > Brassicales > Brassicaceae > Cochlearia > Cochlearia excelsa. The sequence continues at coordinate 68,586 of CAUVZT010000070.1, forward strand.
ACGCGTTTCTAGGACTTTAAACCAAGTTTCATGCAACATGAGTGCTTATAAGTATCTCAATGAGCTTTGTACAAGTTTGACGAACTTATGAAACATCTAACAACGTGTTTCTAGGACTCTAAACCAAGTTTCAGGCAACATGAGTGCTTATAAGTTCCTCAATGAGCTTTGTAAAAGTTTCACGAACTTATGAACATCTAACAACACATTTCTAGGACTCTAAACCAAGTTTCATGCAACATAAGTGCTTATAAGTATCTCAATGAGCTTTGTACAAGTTTCAAGAACTTATGAAACATCTAACAACGCGTTTCTAGGACTCTAAACCAAGTTTCATGCAACATTAGCGCTTATAAGTTCCTCAATGAGCATTGTACAAGTTTTACGAACGTATGAAATATCTAACAACGGGGATTTAGCACTCTAAACCAAGTTTCATGCAACATGAGCGCTTATAAGTTCCTCAATAAGCTTTGTACAAGTTTGACGAACGTATGAAACATCTAACAACGCGTTTCTAGGACTCTAAACCAATTTTCATGCAACATGAGTGCTTATAAATTCCTCAATGAGCTTTATACAAGTTTCACGAACTTATGAAATATCTAACAACCCGTTTCTAGGACTCTAAACCAAGTTTCATGCAACATGAGTGATTATAAGTGTGTCAATGAGCTTTGTACAAGTTTCACGAACTTATGCAAGCTCTAACAACGCGTTTCTAGGAATCTAAACCAAGTTTCATGCACAATGAGAGCTTATAAGTTCCTCAATGAGCTTTGTAAAAGTTTGACGAACGTATGAAACATCTAACAATGTGTTTCTAGGACTCTAAACCAAGTTTCATGCAACATGAGTGCTTATAAGTTCCTCAATGAGCTTTGTACAAGTTTCACGAACTTATGAAAATCTAACAACGTGTTTCTAGGACTCTAAACCAAGTTTCATGCAACATGAGTGCTTATAATTTCCTCAATGAGCTTTTTACAAGTTTCACGAACTTATGAAACATGTAACAACGCATTTCTAGGACTCTAAACCAAGTTTCATGCAACATGAATGATTATAAGTGTCTCAATGAGCTTTATACAAGTTTGACGAACTTATGAAACATCTAACAACGCGTTTCTAGGACTCTAAACCAAGTTTCATGCAAGATGAGTGCTTATAAGTATCTCAATGAGCTTTGTACAAGTTTGACAAACTTATGAAACATCTAACAACGCGTTTCTAGGACTCTAAACCAAGTTTCATGCAACATGAGTGATTATAAGTGTCTCAATGAGCTTTGTACAAGTTTCACGAACTTATGAAACCTCTAACAACGCATTTCTAGGACTCTAAACCAAGTTTCATGCACAATGAGAGCTTATAAGTTCCTCAATGAGCTTTGTAAAAGTTTGACGAACGTATGAAACATCTAACAACGTGTTTCTAGGACTCTAAACCAAGTTTCAGGCAACATGAGTGCTTATAAGTTCCTCAATGAGCTTTGTAAAAGTTTCACGAACTTATGAACATCTAAAAACGCATTTCTAGGACTCTAAACCAAGTTTCATGCAACATGAGTGCTTATAAGTATCTCAATGAGCTTTGAACAAGTTTCAAGAACTTATGAAACATCTAACAACGCGTTTCTAGGACTCTAAACCAAGTTTCATGCAACATTAGCGCTTATAAGTTCCTCAATGAGCATTGTACAAGTTTTACGAATGTATGAAATATCTAACAACGGGGTTTTAGCACTCTAAACCAAGTTTCATGCAACATGAGCGCTTATAAGTTCCTCAATAAGCTTTGTACAAGTTTGACGAACGTATGAAACATCTAACAACGCGTTTCTAGGACTCTAAACCAATTTTCATGCAACATGAGTGCTTATAAATTCCTCAATGAGCTTTATACAAGTTTCACGAACTTATGAAACATCTAACAACCCGTTTCTAGGACTCTAAACCAAGTTTCATGCAACATGAGTGATTATAAGTGTCTCAATGAGCTTTGTACAAGTTTCACGAACTTATGCAACCTCTAACAACCCGTTTCTAGGAATCTAAACCAAGTTTCATGCACAATGAGAGCTTATAAGTTCCTCAATGAGCTTTGTAAAAGTTTGACGAACGTATGAAACATCTAACAACGTGTTTCTAGGACTCTAAACCAAGTTTCATGCAACATGAGTGCTTATAAGTTCCTCAATGAGCTTTGTACAAGTTTCACGAACTTATGAACATCTAACAACGTGTTTCTAGGACTCTAAACCAAGTTTCATGCAACATGAGTGCTTATAATTTCCTCAATGAGCTTTTTACAAGTTTCACGAACTTATGAAACATGTAACAACGCGTTTCTAGGACTCTAAACCAAGTTTCATGCAACATGAATGATTATAAGTGTCTCAATGAGCTTTATACAAGTTTGACGAACTTATGAAACATCTAACAACGCGTTTCTAGGACTCTAAACCAAGTTTCATGCAAGATGAGTGCTTATAAGTATCTCAATGAGCTTTGTACAAGTTTGACAAACTTATGAAACATCTAACAACGCGTTTCTAGGACTCTAAACCAAGTTTCATGCGACATGAGTGCTTATAAGTTTCTCAATGAGCTTTGTACAAGTTTCACGAACTTATGAAACATCTAACAACGCGTTTCTAGGACTCTAAACCAAGTTTCATGCAACATGAATGCTTATAAGTGTCTCAATGAGCTTTATACAAGTTTGACGAACATATGAAACATCTAAAACCGCGTTTCTAGGACTCTAAACCAAGTTTCATGCCACATGAATGCTTATAAGTATCTCAATGAGCTTTGTACAAGTTTCACGAACTTATGAAACATCTAACAACGCGTTTCTAGGACTCTTAACCAAGTTTCATGCACAATGAGAGCTTATAAGATCCTCAATGAGCTTTGTACAAGTTTGACGAACGTATGAAACATCTAACTACGTATTTCTAGGACTCTAAACCAAGTTACATTCAACATGGGTGCTTATAAGTTCCTCAATGAGGTTTTTTCAAGTTTCATGAACTTATGAACATCTAACAACGCGTTTCTAGTACTCTAAACCAAGTTTCATGCAACATGAGAGCTTATAAGTTCCTCAATGAGCTTTGTACAAGTTTGACGAACGTATGAAACATCTAACAACGCGTTTCTAAGATTCTAAACCAAGTTTCATGCAACATGAGTGCTTATAAGCTCCTCAATGAGCTTTGTACAAGTTTCACGAACTTATGAAACATCTAACAACGCGTTTCTAGGACTCTTAACCAAGTTTCATGCACAATGAGAGCTTATAAGTTACTCAATGAGCTTTGTAAAAGTTTGACGAACGTATGAAACATCTAAGAACGCATTTCTAGGACTCTAAACCAAGTTTCATGCAACATGAGTGCTTATAAGTATCTCAATGAGCTTTGTACAATTTTAACGAAATTATGAAACATCTAACAACTCGTTTCTAGGACTCTTAACTAAGTTTCATGCAACATGAGCGCTTATAAGTTCCTCAATGAGGTTTGTACAAGTTTGACAAACGTATGAAACATCTAACAACGCGTTTCTAGGACTCTAAACCAAGTTTCATGCAACATGAGTGCTTATAAGTACCTCAATGAGCTTTGTACAAGTTTCGCGAACTTATGAAACATCTAACAATGTGTTTCTAGGACTCTAAACCAAGTTTCATACAACATGAATGCTTATAAGTGTCTCAATGAGCTTTATACAAGTTTGACGAAGGTATGAAACATCTAACAACGCGTTTTTAGGACTCTAAACCAAGTTTCATGCCACATGAGTGCTTATAAGTATCTCAATGAGTTTTGTACAAGTTTGACAAACGTATGAAACATCTAACAACGCGTTTCTAGGAAACTAAACCAAGTTTCATGCAACATGAGTGCTTATAAGTATCTCAATGAGCTTTGTACAAGTTTGACGAACGTATGAAAACTCTAACTACGTATTTCTAGGACTCTAAACCAAGTTACATTCAACATGGGTGCTTATAAATTCCTCAATGAGGTTTGTTCAAGTTTCATGAACTTATGAACATCTAACAACGCGTTTCTAGGACTCTAAACCAAGTTTCATGCAACATGAGAGCTTATAAGTTCCTCAATGAGCTTTGTACAAGTTTGACGAACGAATGAAACATCTAACAACGCGTTTCTAAACCAAGTTTCATGCAACATGAGTGCTTATAGACTCCTCAATGAGCTTTGTACAAGTTTCACGAACTTATGAAACATCTAACAAAACGTTTCTAGGACTCTTAACCAAGTTTCATGCACAATGAGAGCTTATAAGTTCCTCAATGAGCTTTGTAAATGTTTGACGAACGTATGAAACATCTAACAACGCGTTTCTAGGACTCTACACCAAGTTTCATGCAACATGAGTGCTTATAAGTATCTCAATGAGCTTTGTACAAGTTTCACGAACTTATATATGAAACATCTAACAACGCGTTTCTAGGACTCTTAACTATGTTTCATGCAACATGAGTGCTTATAAGTATCTCAATGAGCTTTGTACAAGTTTCACAAACTTATGAAACACCTAACAACGCGTTTCTAGGACTCTAAACCAAGTTTCATGCAACATGAGTGATTATAAGTGTCTCATTGAGCTTTGTACAAGTTTCACGAACTTATGAAACATCTAACAACGCGTTTCTAGGATTCTAAACCAAGTTTCATGCAACATGAGCGCTTATAAGTTCCTCAATGAGCTTTGTACAAGTTTGACGAATGTATGAAACATCTAACAACACGTTTCTAGGACTTTAAACCAAGTTTCATGCAACATGAGCGCTTATAAGTTCCTCAATGAGATTTTTACAAGTTTGACGAACGTATGAAACATCTAACAACGCGTTTCTAGGACTCTAAACCAAGTTTCATGCAACATGAGTGCTTATAAGTTCCTCAATGAGCTTTGTACAAGTTTCACGAACTTATGAAACACCTAACAACGCGTTTCTAGGACTCTAAACCAAGTTTCATGCAACATGAGTGATTATAAGTGTCTCATTGAGCTTTGTACAAGTTTCACGAACTTATGAAACATCTAACAACGCGTTTCTAGGACTCTTAACCAAGTTTCATGCACAATGAGAGCTTATAAGTTCCTCAATGAGCTTTGTAAAAGTTTGACGAACGTATGAAACATCTAACTACGTATTTCTAGGACTCTAAACCAAGTTACATGCAACATGGGTGCCTATAAGTTCCTCAATGAGCTAAATTTCAAGTTTCACAAACTTATGAACATCTAACAACGCGTTTCTAGGACTCTAAACCAAGTTTCATGCAACATGAGAACTTATAAGTTCCTCAATGAGCTTTGTACAAGTTTGACGAACGTATGAAACATCTAACAACGCGTTTCTAAGATTCTAAACCAAGTTTCATGCAACATGAGTGCTTATAAGCTCCTCAATGAGCTTTGTACAAGATTCACGAACTTATGAAACATCTAACAACGCGTTTCTAGGACTCTTAACCAAGTTTCATGCACAATGAGAGCTTATAAGTTCCGCAATGAGCTTTGTAAAAGTTTGACGAACGTATGAAACATCTAACAACTCGTTTCTAGGACTCTAAACCAAGTTTCATGCAACATGAGTGCTTCTAAGTATCTCAATGAGCTTTTTACAAGTTTCACGAACTTACGAAACATCTAACAACGCGTTTCTAGGACTCTAAACCAAGTTTCGTGCAACATGAATGCTTATAAGTGTCTCAATGAGCTTTATACAAGTTTGACGAACGTATGAAACATCTAACAACGCGTTTCTAGTACTATGAACCAAGTTTCATGCAACATGAATGCTTATAAGTGTCTCAATGAGCTTTATACATGTTTGACGAACGTATGAAACATCTAACAACGCGTTTCTGGGACTCTAAACCAAGTTTCATGCAACATGAGTGCTTATAAGTATCTCAATGAGCTTTGTACAAGTTTCACAAACTTATGAAACATCTAACAACGCGTTTCTAGGATTCTAAACCAAGTTTCATGCAACATGAGCGCTTATAAGTTCGTCAATGAGCTTTGTACAAGTTTGACAAATGTATGAAAGATCTAACAACGCGTTTCTAGGACGCTAAACCAAGTTTCATGCAACATGAGCGCTTATAAGTTCCTCAATGAGATTTTTACAAGTTTGACGAACGTATGAAACATCTAACAACGCGTTTCTAGGACTCTAAACCAAGTTTCATGCAACATGAGTGCTTATAAGTTCCTCAATGAGCTTTGTACAAGTTTCACGAACTTATGAAACACCTAACAACGCGTTTCAAGGACTCTAAACCAAGTTTCACGCACAATGAGAGCTTATAAGTTCCTCAATGAGCTTTGTAAAAGTTTGACGAACATATGAAACATCTAACTACGTATTTCTAGGACTCTAAACCAAGTTACATGCAACATGGGTGCCTATAAGTTCCTCAATGAGCTTAATTTCAAGTTTCACAAACTTATGAACATCTAACAACGCGTTTCTAGGACTCTAAACCAAGTTTCATGCAACATCAGAGATTATAAGTTCCTCAATGAGCTTTGTACAAGTTTGACGAACGTATGAAACATCTAACAACGTGTTTCTAAGATTCTAAACCAAGTTTCATGCAACATGAGTGCTTATAAGCTCCTAAATGAGCTTTGTACAAGTTTCACGAACTTATGAAACATCTAACAACGCGTTTCTAGGACTCTTAACCAAGTTTCATGCACAATGAGAGCTTATAAGTTCCTCAATGAGCTTTGTAAAAGTTTGACGAACGTATGAAACATCTAACAACTCGTGTTTAGGACTCTAAACCAAGTTTCATGCAACATGAGTGCTTATAAGTATCTCAATGAGCTTTTTACAAGTTTCACTAACTAACGAAACATCTAACAACGCGTTTCTAGGACTCTTAACTAAGTTTCATTCAACATGAGTGCTTATAAATATCTCAATGAGCTTTGTACAATTTTCACGAAATTATGAAACATCTAACAACTCGTTTCTAGGACTCTTAACTAAGTTTCATGCAACATGAGCGCTTATAAGTTCCTCAATGAGCTTTGTACAAGTTTGACGAAAGTATGAAACATCTAACAACGCGTTTCTAGGATTCTAAACCAAATTTCATGCAACATGAGCGCTTATAAGTTCCTCAATGATCTTTGTACAAGTTTGACGAATGTATGAAACATCTAACAACATGTTTCTAGGACTTTAAACCAAGTTCCATGCAACATGAGCGCTTATAAGTTCCTCAATGAGATTTTTACAAGTTTGACAAACGTATGAAACATCTAACAACGCGTTTCTAGGACTCTAAACCAAGTTTCATGCAACATGAGTGCTTATAAGTTCCTCAATGAGCTTTGTACAAGTTTCACGAACTTATGAAACACCTAACAACGCGTTTCTAGGACTCTAAACCAAGTTTCATGCAACATGAGTGATTATAAGTGTCTTATTGAGCTTTGTACAAGTTTCACAAACTTATGAAACATCTAACAACGCGTTTCTAGGATTCTAAACCAAGTTTCATGCAACATGAGCGCTTATAAGTTCCTCAATGAGCTTTGTACAAGTTTAACAAATGTATGAAACATCTAACAACACGTTTCTAGGACTTTAAACCAAGTTTCATGCAACATGAGCGCTTATAAGTTCCTCAATGAGATTTTTACAAGTTTGACGAACGTATGAAACATCTAACAACGCGTTTCTAGGACTCTAAACCAAGTTTCATGCAACATGAGTGCTTATAAGTTCCTCAATGAGCTTTGTACAAGTTTCACGAACTTATGAAACACCTAACAACGCGTTTCTAGGACTCTAAACCAAGTTTCATGCAACATGAGTGATTATAAGTGTCTCATTGAGCTTTGTACAAGTTTCACGAACTTATGAAACATCTAACAACGCGTTTCTAGGACTCTTAACCAAGTTTCATGCACAATGAGAGCTTATAAGTTCCTCAAAGAGCTTTGTAAAAGTTTGACGAACGTATGAAACATCTAACTACGTATTTCTAGGACTCTAAACCAAGTTACATGCAACATGGGTGCCTATAAGTTCCTCAATGAGCTAAATTTCAAGTTTCACAAACTTATGAACATCTAACAACGCGTTTCTAGGACTCTAAACCAAGTTTCATGCAACATGAGAGCTAATAAGTTCCTCAATGAGCTTTGTACAAGTTTGACGAACGTATGAAACATCTAACAACGCGTTTCTAAGATTCTAAACCAAGTTTCATGCAACATGAGTACTTATAAGCTCCTCAATGAGCTTTGTACAAGATTCACGAACTTATGAAACATCTAACAACGCGTTTCTATGACTCTTAACCAAGTTTCATGCACAATGAGAGCTTATAAGTTCCTCAATGAGCTTTGTAAAAGTTTGACGAACGTATGAATCATCTAACAACTCATTTCTAGGACTCTAAACCAAGTTTCATGCAACATGAGTGCTTATAAGTATCTCAATGAGCCTTTTACAAGTTTCACGAACTTACGAAACATCTAACAACGCGTTTCTAGGACTCTAAACCAAGTTTCGTGCAACATGAATGCTTATAAGTGTCTCAATGAGCTTTATACAAGTTTGACGAACGTATTAAACATCTAACAACGTGTTTCTAGGACTATAAACCAAGTTTCATGCAACATGAATGTTTATAAGTGTCTCAATGAGCTTTATACATGTTTGACGAACGTATGAAACATCTAACAACGCGTTTCTGGGACTCTAAACCAAGTTTCATGCAACATGAGTGCTTATAAGTATCTCAATGAGCTTTGTACAAGTTTCACGAACTTATGAAACATCTAACAACGCGTTTCTAGGATTCTAAACCAAGTTTCATGCAACATGAGCGCTTATAAGTTCGTCAATGAGCTTTGTACAAGTTTGACAAATGTATGAAAGATCTAACAACGCGTTTCTAGGACGCTAAACCAAGTTTCATGCAACATGAGCGCTTATAAGTTCCTCAATGAGATTTTTACAAGTTTGACAAACGTATGAAACATCTAACAACGCGTTTCTAGGACTCTACCAAGTTTCATGCAACATGAGTGCTTATAAGTTCCTCAATGAGCTTTGTACAAGTTTCACGAACTTATGAAACACCTAACAACGCGTTTCAAGGACTCTAAACCAAGTTTCACGCACAATGAGAGCTTATAAGTTCCTCAATGAGCTTTGTAAAAGTTTGACGAACATATGAAACATCTAACTACGTATTTCTAGGACTCTAAACGAAGTTACATGCAACATGGGTGCCTATAAGTTCCTCAATGAGCTTAATTTCAAGTTTCACAAACTTATGAACATCTAACAACGCGTTTCTAGGACTCTAAACCAAGTTTCATGCAACATCAGAGATTATAAGTTCCTCAATGAGCTTTGTACAAGTTTGACGAACGTATGAAATATCTAACAACGTGTTTCTAAGATTCTAAACCAAGTTTCATGCAACATGAGTGCTTATAAGCTCCTCAATGAGCTTTGTACAAGTTTCACCAACTTATGAAACATCTAACAACGCGTTTCTAGGACTCTTAACCAAGTTTCATGCACAATGAGAGCTTATAAGTTCCTCAATGAGCTTTGTAAAAGTTTGACGAACGTATGAAACATCTAACATCTCGTGTTTAGGACTCTAAACCAAGTTTCATGCAACATGAGTGCTTATAAGTATCTCAATGAGCTTTTTACAAGTTTCACTAACTAACGAAACATCTAACAACGCGTTTCTAGGACTCTTAACTAAGTTTCATTCAACATGAGTGCTTATAAATATCTCAATGAGCTTTGTACAATTTTCACGAAATTATGAAACATCTAACAACTCGTTTCTAGGACTCTTAACTAAGTTTCATGCAACATGAGCGCTTATAAGTTCCTCAATGAGCTTTGTACAAGTTTGACGAACGTATGAAACATCTAACAACGCGTTTCTAGGATTCTAAACCAAATTTCATGCAACATGAGCGCTTATAAGTTCCTCAATGATCTTTGTACAAGTTTGACGAATGTATGAAACATCTAACAACACGTTTCTAGGACTTTAAACCAAGTTCCATGCAACATGAGCGCTTATAAGTTCCTCAATGAGATTTTTACAAGTTTGACGAACGTATGAAACATCTAACAACGCGTTTCTAGGACTCTAAACCAAGTTTCATGCAACATGTGTGCTTATAAGTTCCTCAATGAGTTTTGTACAAGTTTCACGAACTTATGAAACACCTAACAACGCGTTTCTAGGACTCTAAACCAAGTTTCATGCAACATGAGTGATTATAAGTGTCTTATTGAGCTTTGTACAAGTTTCACAAACTTATGAAACATCTAACAACGCGTTTCTAGGATTCTAAACCAAGTTTCATGCAACATGAGCGCTTATAAGTTCCTCAATGAGCTTTGTACAAGTTTGACGAATGTATGAAACATCTAACAACACGTTTCTAGGACTTTAAACCAAGTTTCATGCAACATGAGCGCTTATAAGTTCCTCAATGAGATTTTTACAAGTTTGACGAACGTATGAAACATCTAACAACGCGTTTCTAGGACTCTAAACCAAGTTTCATGCAACATGAGTGCTTATAAGTTCCTCATTGAGCTTTGTACAAGTTTGACGAACGTATGAAACATCTAACAACGTGTTTCTAAGATTCTAAACCAAGTTTCACGAACTTATGAAACATCTAACAACGCGTTTCTAGGACTCTTAACCAAGTTTCATGCACAATGAGAGCTTATAAGTTCCTCAATGAGCTTTGTAAAAGTTTGACGAACGTATGAAACATCTAACAACTCGTGTTTCTAGTATTCTAAACCAAGTTTCATGCAACATGAGTGCTTATAAGCTCCTCAATGAGCTTTGTACAAGTTTCACGAACTTATGAAACACCTTACAACGCGTTTCTAGGACTCTAAACCAAGTTTCATGCAACATGAGTGATTATAAGTGTCTCATTGAGCTTTGTACAAGTTTCACGAACTTATGAAACATCTAACAACGCGTTTCTAGGACTCTTAACCAAGTTTCATGCACAATGAGAGCTTATAAGTTCCTCAATGAGCTTTGTAAAAGTTTGACGAACGTATGAAACATCTAACTACGTATTTCTAGGACTCTAAACCAAGTTTCATGCAAAATGAGAGATTATAAGTTCCTCATTGAGCTTTGTACAAGTTTGACGAACGTATGAAACATCTAACAACGTGTTTCTAAGATTCTAAACCAAGTTTCACGAACTTATGAAACATCTAACAACGCGTTTCTAGGACTCTTAACCAAGTTTCATGCACAATGAGAGCTTATAAGTTCCTCAATGAGCTTTGTAAAAGTTTGACGAACGTATGAAACATCTAACAACTCGTGTTTAGGACTCTAAACCAAGTTTCATGCAACATGAGTGCTTATAAGTATCTCAATGAGCTTTTTACAAGTTTCACTAACTAATGAAACATCTAACAACGCGTTTCTAGGACTCTTAACTAAGTTTCATTCAACATGAGTGCTTATAAATATCTCAATAAGCTTTGTACAATTTTCACGCAATTATGAAACATCTAACAACTCGTTTCTAGGACTCTTAACTAAGTTTCATGCAACATGAGCGCTTATAAGTTCCTCAATGAGCTTTGTACAAGTTTGACGAACGTATGAAACATCTAACAACGCGTTTCTAGGACTCTAAACCAAGTTTCATGCAACATGAGTGCTTATAAGTATCTCAATGAGCTTTGTACAAGTTTCGCGAACTTATGAAACATCTAACAACGTGTTTCTAGGACTCTAAACCAAGTTTCATGCAACATGAATGCTTATAAGTGTCTCAATGAGCTTTATACAAGTTTGACGAACGTATGAAACATCTAACAACGCGTTTTTAGGACTCTAAACAAAGTTTCATGCCACATGAGTGCTTATAAGCATCTCAATGAGATTTGTACAAGTTTCACGAACTTATGAAACATCTAACAACGTGTTTCTAGGAAACTAAACCAAGTTTCATGCAACATGAGTGCTTATAAGTATCTCAATGAGCTTTGTACAAGTTTCACGAACTTATGAACATCTAACAATGTGTTTCTAGGACTCTAAACCAAGTTTCATGCAACATGAGTGCTTATAAGTATCTCAATGAGCTTTGTACAAGTTTCACGAACTTATGAAACATCTAACAACGCGTTTCTAGGACTCTTAACTATGTTTCATGCAACATGAGTGTTTATAAGTATCTCAATGAGCTTTGTACAAGTTTCACGAACTTATGAAACATCTAACAACGCGTTTCTAGGAAACTAAACCAAGTTTCATGCAACATGAGTGCTTATAAGTATCTCAATGAACTTTGTACAAGTTTCACAAACTTATGAAACATCTAACAACGCGTTTCTAGGACTCTAAACCAAGTTTCATGCAACATGAATGCTTATAAGTGTCTCAATGAGCTTTATACAAGTTTGACGAACGTATGAAACATCTAACAACGCGTTTCTAGGACTATAAACCAAGTTTCATGCAACATGAATGCTTATAAGTGTCTCAATGAGCTTTATACATGTTTGACGAACGTATGAAACATCTAACAACGCGTTTCTGGGACTCTAAACCAAGTTTCAAGCAACATGAGTGCTTATAAGTATATCAATGAGTTTTGTACAAGTTTCACGAACTTATGAAACATCTAACAACGCGTTTCTAGGATTCTAAACCAAGTTTCATGCAACATGAGCGCTTATAAGTTCCTCAATGAGCTTTGTACAAGTTTGACGAAGGTATGAAACATCTAACAACGCGTTTCTAGGACTCTAAACCAAGTTTCATGCAACATGAGCGCTTATAAGTTCCTCAATGAGATTTTTACAAGTTTGACGAACGTATGAAACATCTAACAACGCGTTTCTAGGACTCTAAACTAAGTTTCATGCAACATGAGTGCTTATAAGTTCCTCAATGAGCTTTGTACAAGTTTCACGAACTTATGAAACACCTAACAACGCGTTTCTAGGACTCTAAACCAAGTTTCATACAAGATGAGTGATTATAAGTGTCTTATTGAGCTTTGTACAAGTTTCACGAACTTATGAAACATCTAACAACGCGTTTTTAGGACTCTTAACCAAGTTTCATGCACAATGAGAGCTTATAAGTTCCTCAATGAGCTTTGTAAAAGTTTGACGAACGTATGAAACATCTAACTACGTATTTCTAGGACTCTAAACCAGGTAACATGCAACATGGGTGCCTATAAGTTCCTCAATGAGCTTAATTTCAAGTTTCACAAACTTATGAACATCTAACAACGCGTTTCTAGGACTCTAAATCAAGTTTCATGCAACATGAGAGCTTATAAGTTCCTCAATGATCTTTGTACAAGTTTGACGAACATATGAAACATCTAACAACGCGTTTCTAAGATTCTAAACCAAGTTTCATGCAACATGAGTGCTTATAAGCTCCTCAATGAGCTTTGTACAAGTTTCACGAACTTATGAAACATCTAACAACGCGTTTCTAGGACTCTTAACCAAGTTTCATGCACAATGAGAGCTTATAAGTTCCTCAATAAGCTTTGTAAAAGTTTGACGAACGTATGAAACATCTAACAACTCGTTTCTATGACTCTAAACCAAGTTTCATGCAACATGAGTGCTTATAAGTATCTCAATGAGCTTTTTACAAGTTTCACGAACTTACGAAACATCTAACAACGCGTTTCTAGGACTCTTAACTAAGTTTCATTCAACATGAGCGCTTATAAGTTCCTCAATGAGCTTTGTACAAGTTTGACGAACGTATGAAACATCTAACAACGCGTTTCTAGGACTCTAAACCAAGTTTCATGCAACATGAATGCTTATAAGTGTCTCAATGTGCTTTGTACAAGTTTGAAGAACTTATGAAACATCTAACAACGCGGTTCTAGGACTCTAAACCAAGTTTCATGCAACATGAGTGCTTATAAGTATCTCAATGAGTTTTGTACAATTTTCGAGAAATTATGAAACATCTAACAACGTGTTTCTAGGACTCTAAACTCTAAACTAAGTTTCATGCAACATGAGTGCTTATAAGTTCCTCAATGAGCTTTGTACAAGTTTGACGAACGTATGAAACATCTAACAACTCGTTTCTAGGACTCTAAACCAAGTTTCATGCAACATGAATGCTTATAAGTGTCTCAATGAGCTTTATACAAGTTTGACGAACGTATGAAACATCTAACAACGCGTTTCTAGGACTCTTAACCAAGTTTCATGCCGCATGAGTGCTTATAAGTATCTCAATGAGCTTTGTACAAGTTTCACGAACTTATGAAACATCTAACAACGCGTTTCTAGGAAACTAAACCAAGTTTCATGCAACATGAGTGCTTATAAGTATCTCAATGAGCTTTGTACAAGTATCACGAACTTATGAACATCTAAAAATGCGTATCTAGGACTCTAAACCAAGTTTCATGCAACATGAGAGCTTATAAGTTCCTCAATGAGCATTGTACAAGTTTGACGAACGTATGAAACATCTAACAACGCGTTTCTAAGTTTCTAAACCAAGTTTCATGCAACATGAGTGCTTATAGACTCCTCAATGAGCTTTGTACAAGTTTCACGAACTTATGAAACATCTAACAACACGTTTCTAGGACTCTTAACCAAGTTTCATGCAACATGAATGCTTATAAGTGTCTCAATGAGCTTTATACAAGTTTGAGGAACGTATGAAACATCTAACAACGCGTTTCTAGGAATATAAACCAAGTTTCATGCAACATGAATGCTTATAAGTGTCTCAATGATCTTTATACATGTTTGACGAACGTATGAAACATCTAATAACGCGTTTCTAGGACTCTAAACCAAGTTTCATGCAACAGGAGTGCTTATAAGTATCTCAATGAGCTTTGTACAAGTTTCACGAACTTATGAAACATCTAACAACGCGTTTCTAGGACTCTAAACCAAGTTTCATGCAACATGAGCGCTTATAAGTTCCTCAATGAGATTTTTAAAAGTTTGACGAACGTATGAAACATCTAACAACGCGTTTCTAGGACTCTAAACCAAGTTTCATGCAACATGAATGCTTATAAGTGTCTCAATGAGCTTTATACAAGTTTGACGAACGTATGAAACATCTAACAACGCGTTTCTAGGACTCTAAACCAAGTTTCATGCCACATGAGTGCTTATAAGTATCTCAATGAGCTTTGTACAAGTTTAACGAACTTATGAAACATCTAACAATGCGTTTCTAGGAAACTAAAGCAAGTTTCATGCAACATGAGTGCTTATAAATATCTCAATGAGCTTTGTACAAGTTTCACGAACTTATGAAACATCTAACAACGCGTTTCTAGGACTCTAAACCAAGTTTCATGCAACATGAATGCTTATAAGTGTCTCAATGAGCTTTATACAAGTTTAACGAACGTATGAAACATCTAACAACGCGTTTCTAGGACTCTTAACCAAGTTTCATGCCACATGAGTGCTTATAAGTATCTTAATGAGCTTTCTACAAGTTTCACGAACTTATGAAACATCTAACAACGCGTTTCTAGGAAACTAAACCAAGTTTCATGCAACATGAGTGCTTATAAGTATCTCAATGAGCTTTGTACAAGTTTCACAAACTTATGATGCTAGATTTCGATAAGATTTAAGGTGTTTTAAGAGTTTGTGTTCTTGAGTTCTATGAAGAACATCAAGAACAAGAGAGAGAGTAGTGAGAGAGTATTAGATCCGAAAAGATTTCATTAGTGTGATAAATTGTTGTTTACAAAGAGAAGAATATAAATACAATATCGCCTAGAAATGGTATCTTGGGAATATCCCAAATCAGTCCACATCTCCATGGTTAGCCGAGCCAAAACGTCACTATCACTCTTGTAGCCGCGCCTTCTTAAGGCGACCCGTGAGTGTACGGCCGAGTCTGCTACACGCGCCCTTAAGGCGCACATGTGACTTTGCCCGACGGCTCTCTTGGCAACGGCTCTATTGTCTCTAGATCCTTCCTTTTTGTAACGATAACTATGTTGTGAAGAGTGTTGAGTTTTCCTCAAGCTAGGTCGCTTACCTTGATGACCAAGATAGGTCGGGTATCGCCTTAGTCTCTTCAATATTCCCCCGCAAGCTTAGCCTAGTGCAATGGCTAAGATTGGAACCCGTATGACCTTTCCTCGTTAAAACCTTGGTGAGAATACCACTTGGGATAAAACTCACCTAAGGGAAAAGAGTACAAGACCATACGGTTAGGGACTTAGGCGTTGAGAGCCCGGATGAGTCCAAGTCTTGGTAGAATGGACTCACAGACTTTCAAGCTTGCGGACTTGGTGAAGATGTCCGCGAGTTGATCTTGACTCTTCGTGTAGCAAGGTAGAATAGTGCCCTTGACCATTTGCTCTCTAACCTTGTGACAATCCACCTCTATGTGTTTAGTCCTCTCATGGAACACCGATTTTGTAGCAATGTGAATGGCCGCTTGATTATCACAATGCATGGTCATTGGTGCTTCAATCTTGAATCCCAAATCTCCTAGTAAGTTCTTTAGCCACATGAGTTCTTGAGTCAATTTCCTCATGGCTCTATACTCGGCTTCGGCGGTTGAGCAAGATACTATCTTTTGCTTCTTCGTCTTCCATGTGACAAGGTTGCCACCAATTAAAGTGCAATAGCCGATGGTTGACCGTCTACTCTCTAGATCCCCGGCGTAATCCGCGTCACAATACCCAATGACCTCCATGTTCTTGTTGCAACCCATCCAAATACCCAAACTTGAGGTTCCTTTAAGATAACCCAAGATACTCATGATCATGTTCCAATGGTGTTGCTTCAGCTTTTTCATGTGTTGGGAGACTTGGTTCACAGCAAAGCATATGTCAGGTCTAGTGATCGTCAAGTAGTTGAGTTTACCTACTAGCCGTCTATAGAGCATTGGGTCTTGGTATGGTTGATCATCCTCACTTCCTTCTTGAATGGTCTTGTAGCCGTCTTCAAGAGGAGTCTTAGCCACCTTTGTACCTATCATATTGACAACACTTAAAAGATCATGGGTGTACTTCCTTTGGGAAAGAAATAGACCTTCTTTAGATCTACAAACTTCAATCCCTAGGAAGAACATAAGAAATCCTAGGTCCTTAATGTCAAATTTAGATTTAAGGAAAGATTTGGTTTCTAGAAAACCTCCTTTGTTGTTTCCGGAGATGATGATGTCGTCTACGTACACTAGTACCACAACTATACCTTCTTGGTTTTGTAGGGTAAAGAGAGTATGCTCGGCTTGTGATCTCTTGAATCCTTTTGCCATCAATGTTGAGCTAAGCTTGTGATACCAAGCTCTAGGTGATTGCTTGAGACAGTAGATGGCTTTTCTTAACCGTAGAACTTTCCCGGGAGTGATTTCTAGGCCGGGTGGTGGAGTCATGTAGACTTCCTCTTCGAGTTCTCCTGGTAGAAAATCATTCTTCACATCCATTTGAAAGAGATCCCATGATAGGTTAGTGGCAAGTGATAAGATTACACGAACCGTGTGAAGTTTTGCAACCGGGGAAAATGTGTCTAGGTAGTCCTCTCCATACGTTTGAGTAAAACCTCTTGCTACCAATCTTGCCTTGTGTCTTTCTATCTCTCCATTGCTTAGATATTTGATGGTGAAGACATACCTTGTGCTCACGACCTTCTTCCCTTTTGGTAGATTGGTTTCATAGAAAGTTTCATTGTCTTCCATGGCCTTGTTCTCGGCTTCCACCGCTTTAACCAAAGCTTCCTCCTTCATTACCTCTTCATAAGTCCTTGGAATACCTTGTTTATCCATGGAGGTGGTAAAGGCTTTGTGTTCCTTTGGAAGACTTGAAAGAGAACACACGGCTTGAGTAGGATGTGCCTCGGGATTGCTATTAAAGTACACCCTTGTGTTGACCAAATTGGATGGATGCCTCTTAACTCTAGTGCTTCTTCTTAGAACCAGCGACTCTTCTTCTTGGGACACACCTTGGTCATGAACTTCTTGATCATGATTTTGATCACTTTGTTGTTGAGTATGAGTCTCGGTTGAGGCTTGTGGTTCTTCTTGACCATTTGACTCTCCCCCTGACGTAGTTGGTTCTTGAGTACCGTCTTGCTCATTGTTCTCCCCCTCATGATCAAGGTGGGTCTCTTGAGTTGGTTCCTCACTCCTTGTTTCTTCATGGCTATCCATACCAAGATTCCTCATCAAGTTCCTAAGACTTGTAGCTCTATCCGTAACAACTTCGGGTAAATCCTTGACATTCTCCCAATTGTTTTCCTTGTAGTAGCTTTGTCCTTCTAGAAACTTGACCTCTCTTGATACCAATACCCTTCTTGTTTCGGGTACATAGCATTTATACCCCTTTTGAGTGTTTGAGTAGCCAATGAACATAGCCTTGGTGCTTTTGGCTTCTAGCTTGTTCCTTTGCTCACTAGGTACAAACACATAGCACACACAACCGAACACTTTTAGATGGTTAATAAAAGGATTAGTCTTATTCAATACCTTGAATGGAGATTCATTCTTCAAGACTTGTGTTGGTGTGCGGTTGATAAGATAGCATGCCGTGAGAACCCCATCGGACCAAAACCTCTTTGGTATGTTCATGTGGAACATCATAGACCGTGTCACTTCCATTAAGTGCCGGTTCTTCCTTTCGGCTACACCATTCTGTTGTGGTGTGTATGGGCATGTGGTTTGATGGAGGATCTCATGCTTGGCTATGTGTTCTTTGAATGCTCTACTTGTGAATTCTCCACCATTGTCGGACCTAAAAGTCTTAATCTTGACATTATAGTGGTTAGTCACATAGTTTTGATGACCACACATCCGAATGCACAAGTTCAAAAGATTTATAAGTCATGTTTGATTTTTGAAAAACGGTTCGACAATGTTTACCTAAGATACATGCTTCACAAGTTTCATGATTAAACTTAACATTAGGCAAAATGGTTTTCAAAGCATTTAAATGAGGATGACCAAGTCTATAATGTCAAATAACATTGTTTACTTCGGATAAAACCATTTTAAAAGAATGACAAAATAAAGCATTAGAAGCATTAAAGGAGTTTTTCTCTACGACATAGAGATCGCCACTTGTGATCCCTTTTCCCACAATCCTGTTACTCTCAATATCCTGAAAAATCACATCATTAGGACCAAAGATAACATTGCAATTTAAATCACAAGCTATTTGTTTAACGGATAAAAGATTAGATGTGAAACTAGGCATGTAAAGGGTCTTAGATTCTTTATCAAATAGCTTAAGGTCTCCTAATCCTTCTATAGGTATCTTACTCCCATTTGCAATAATTACATTCCCTAGAGCCGGTTCTATGTTACTAGAGCCAAGGTTCTATGTTGAGAAGCACCGGAATCAAGTAACAATAGGTTTACTAATCATGTGATGAGAATGTTAGCACCGGAGGGATCAAAAGGGGTAACAATACCGGAGCATTTTAGAGCTTTGAGAAGGGCATCAATATCGGATCTCCTCACAAAGTCGTCCTTGAAAGGAACCATGGCCGAGCTCTCCTCTTCCTTGTTTCTCCGGTTTGACCCACTTGTGCTCGGACTGCTCATGGTGTCATCGTTGGAGAAGTGAGCCTTGGCGTCCTTGAACTTAGCCGGTTTGAGATTAGGATACAAAATCCAGCA
Source organism: Cochlearia excelsa (assembly GCA_963556525.1). NCBI lineage: Eukaryota > Viridiplantae > Streptophyta > Magnoliopsida > Brassicales > Brassicaceae > Cochlearia > Cochlearia excelsa. The sequence continues at coordinate 88,306 of CAUVZT010000070.1, forward strand.
CTTCTCCTTGTTGGGCCTTTCTTCTTGCAATGCTCACATGTCAAGGCTCTCCTTTCTTCATAAGTCTTGGAAGACGGTTTGAATGCCACCTTGTTTGCGGTTACTAGCTCCCTCTTGCCCTCAAAGAGCTCAATTGAGCCTTGTTCCCTTTGGAGTTGGGCACACACCTCTTCAAGGTTTGGTAGGGTATCGGCTCGGAGAAGATGTTTGGTAATCTCCTTGTAGCTGCCGTTGAGTGTTAGGAGCAAACCGAATACCTTGTCTTGCTCTCTTCGTTCATTTAGCACCTTCGGGTCAATAGTGCTTGGACGGAGCATCGCCAATTCGGCCCATAGAGACCTAAACTTTCCAAAATGCTTTGTGAACTCGGTGTCTTCTTGGTTAAGGTCGTTGATAGCCTTCTTGATTTCATAGACCCGACTTAGGTTAGATGTGTTGCCGTAGACGGTTTGGAGAGTGTCCCATAACTCCTTGGAATTCTCACAATAGGAATAAGCTTCCAAGATAGACGGCTCAAGGGATCCTTGGATGATTCCAAGAACCTTTTGGTCTAGCTGGAACCATTTCTCATCGTCATTTGTGAGCTCGTTGTTGAACTCAATGGGAGCATCTTGCCGAGTAAGGATGTGGTTCCAATAGCCGCGGCCACAAAGAGCAATCTTCATGGTTCTTGCCCATAGGAGGTAATTGATACCTTTCAAGGTAATCGGACAAGGAGTCTTCTTGAATTCTTTGTCTTCCATGGTTTACCGAGTGATTTGAAGGTGAAATGGCTTGCCTTGTCTTGTAAACGTTCAAGCTTGGATAGATCTAGAATGTAGGATGTTTCCTTTTTCCAGATCTAGACTTCGTAACCGAGATTTAGACGAGTGTCGAGTGTTACCGAGAATCGCCGAGCACCGAGAAAGCAAGTACCGAGAATCACCGAGCAACGAGGAATCCCGTATCTAGAATCGCCGAGCAACGAGAAATCCCGTACCGAGAATCGCCGAGCAACGAGAACGCCCGGACCGAGAGAATTTGAGCGGAAGCAAAGTAGGGTCAAGAGCTATTAGGCTCTGATACCATGTTAGATTTCGATAAGATTTAAGGTGTTTTAAGAGTTTGTGTTCTTGAGTTCTATGAAGAACATCAAGAACAAGAGAGAGAGAGTAGTGAGAGAGTATTAGATCCGAAAAGATTTCATTAGTGTGATAAATTGTTGTTTACAAAGAGAAGAATATAAATACAATATCGCCTAGAAATGGTATCTTGGGAATATCACAAATCAATCCACATCTCCATGGTTAGCCGAGCCAAAACGTCACTATCACTCTTGTAGCCGCGCCTTCTTAAGGCGACCCGTGAGTGTACGTCCGAGTCTGCTACATGCGCCCTTAAGGCGCACATGTGACTTTGCCCAACGGCTCTCTTGGCAACGGATCTATTGTCTCTAGATCCTTCCTTTTTGTAATGGTAACTATGTTGTGAAGAGTGTTGAGTCTTCCTCAAGCTAGGTGGCATACCTTGATGACCAAGATAGGTCGGGTAACGCCTTAGTCTCTTCAATATACGAAACATCTAACAACGCGTTTCTAGGACTCTAAACCAAGTTTCATGCAACATGAATGCTTATAAGTGTCTCAATGAGCTTTATACAAGTTTGACGAACGTATGAAACATCTAACAACGCGTTTCTAGGACTCTAAACCAAGTTTCATACCACATCAGTGCTTATAAGTATCTCAATGAGCTTTGTACAAGTTTCACGAACTTATGAAACATCTAACAACACGTTTCTAGGACTCTAAACCAAGTTTCATGCAACATGAGTGCTTATAATTTCCTCAATGAGCTTTGTACAAGTTTGACAAACGTATGAAACATCTAACAACACGTTTTTAGGACTCTAAACCAAGTTTCATGCAACATGAGTGCTTATAAGTATCTCAATGAGCTTTGCACAAGTTTCACGAACTTATGAAACATCTAACAACGCGTTTCTAGAACTCTAAACCAAGTTTCATGCAACATGAATGCTTATAAGTGTCTCAATGAGCTTTATACAAGTTTGACGAACGTATGAAACATCTAACACCGCGTTTCTAGGACTCTAAACCAAAGTTCATGCAACATGAGTGCTTATAAGTATCTCAATGAGCGTTGTACAAGTTTCACGAACTTATGAAACATCTAACAACGCGTTTGTAGGACTCTAAACTAAGTTTCATGCAACATGAACGCTTATAAGTTCCTCAATGAGCTTTGTACAAGTTTGACGAACGTATGAAACATCTAACAACACGTTTCTAGGATTCTAAACCAAGTTTCATGTAACATGAATGCTTATAAGTGTCTCAATGAGATTTGTACAAGTTTGAAGAACTTATGAAACATCTAACAACGCGTTTCTAGGACTCTAAACCAAGTTTCATGCAACATGAGTGATTATAAGTGTCTCACTGAGCTTTTTACAAGTTTCACGAACTTATGAAACATCTAACAACGCGTTTCTAGGACTCTTAACCAAGTTTCATGCACAATGAGAGATTATAAGTTCCTTAATGAGCTTTGTAAAAGATTGACGAACGTATGGAACATCTAACTACGTATTTCTAGGATTCTAAACCAAGTTACATGCAACATGGGTGCTTATAAGTTCCTCAATGAGCTATGTTCAAGTTTGACGAACGTATGAAACATCTAACAACACGTTTCTAGGACTCTAAACCACGTTTCATGCAACATGAATTATTATAAGTGTCTCAATGAGCTTTATACAAGTTTGACGAACTTATGAAACATCTAACAACACGTTTCTAGGACTCTAAACCAAGTTTCATGCAACATGAGTGCTTATAATTTCCTCAATGAGCTTTGTACAAGTTTGACAAACGTATGAAACATCTAACAACACGTTTTTAGGACTCTAAACCAAGTTTCATGCAACATGAGTGCTTATAAGTATCTCAATGAGCTTTGCACAAGTTTCACGAACTTATGAAACATCTAACAACGCGTTTCTAGGACTCTAAACCAAGTTTCATGCAACATGAGCGCTTACACTACAAGAAAACACGGATTTCCCGACTGTACTATTAATCGCAAAATAGTCGCTAAAGGAAAACTTACGACTGTTGCGCGACCAACACATGTAGTTGGAAATCCTTAGTCACTAAAATGGGTAGTCGTAAAATTGTCGTCAATTACCGACTGATTTATGACCACCTGTAGGAGTCGTAACACAGTCGCGTAAGAGTCACTGAATTTTACGATTCTTTAACGACTAAACTACGATTAATAAACATGAATAAGGGATGCTTTACAATAGTCGTAAGATAGTCGTATTATATAGTGTCTATTTAGAGAGTGTATTACGACTAATTGATATACACATGCGTAGCTTGAATGTAGTCGGTAAATAGACGTTAATTTTTTGCGACTACTTACCGACTATGTTGCGTCTACGTTACAACTGTTTTGTGACTATGTGGTGACTACTATTTGTAAAATTATGAGCATTTGGTATTAGTTTTGATTCTTTTGCCTTTTCATTTAATTTTTCAAATCTGATGCAATCTAACTGAAACTCAGAATTGAATATTAACAGAAACATAAAACTATCCAAACAAACATACATTAAACATCAAGTCATATCCACATACATACATACATTTAACATAAACATTCAAAAGTAAAAGTGTTTATAGTGATAATTTATAAGTAACCTAAGTAGAAGGGGAAGTCGAGAAACGCAGGATCAGTTTGGCGCAAATACTTCTCCACCAAGGAGAACTGGTTGAGCTTCGCTTCTTGGTCAGCCAAAGCTTTGAGATGCTCTTCTTCACGACTTTGATTAGCATTAGTTTGTTCTTCCATTTTCTGTTGTGCGATCTTTAACTGCTCATGCATAGAGACAAATGATGAAGACTCTAATTGTGTGTTGCTCCTGCTAGTTCCAGCATTTTCAAGACTCTCCTTGAGGCTTCCGAGTCCATATAGATTGCCTCGTGAATCCTTCTTCGTTGACTATGAATAGAAAGACCAAAACAACAATCAAAAAGTATTAAACTTAAGATAAATATAGAAACGTGTATAATGAAAAATGTTTCATAGTACCTCAAGAAAGATGGCAGTATATTCATTTGTAGTCAGCTCGCGAGGTCGCGAAGCAGCGTCCGAAACAGCATTATTCTCTTCCTCAAGCTGAGACAATTTCTCTTGCAATTTTCTTTCATAATTTGAAGCAATCTTCTCCGCCTTCTTATCCACATACGTACCATCCGGTTTGGTGTGTGTCTTAATGAAAACCTCACCAATAGACACCGGTCTTCCCAATTCCTCTTCCTGAAATGATACAAAATAAAGTTAAAGTACTTGCATATGAGTAGGAAAATTATAGAACATTTATTTTATATTTACTAACCATTCCATATTGTATTTGTTGATAAGATGTAGGACCGGATAGGTGTATGTGAGGACCGAGACCACCACGTTCAGATAAGCGAGCATTAGAATAAATCACACTCTTTTCTTTTGCTTCATTTGAATCCCAATACATTGTCATCTCTTTCCAGAGAGTTTCGCCGATCCATGTTGGGCGCTCTCGAGTAGTCCTCACGACAGAGACCATGTCCTTCATACGGCGTTGACAGATTTGCTCGAAATTTTGTTGAATAGTCCCTGTTATCAGCGGATCCCAAGTGTGGGTTTTCTACAAAACAAAGAGAGATAATTAGTGAAAACAAAACGAAGATAAAGCGATGAGAATTATAAACGTACCGCGAACTCGAGAAAATATCTCTCTTGTCTATCCCGAGGCACACAAGTCCAACTATAGAAAGGACCATCAAACTTGTTCGTAAAAACTTTCGTAATTTTACGAACAATTTTAGATCCTTGTCACGAGTAAACCTGTAGTGTAAAGAAGTAAAGCAAAGCAATATACAAATCAGTTTACAAATTACAGAACATAACAGTTTACACATGAAGCAAAACACAGAACAATTCAGTTTACACATGAAGCAAAACACAGAAAAATTCAGTTTAACATAACAGAACAAATCAGTTTACAAATTACACTAACAAAGCGAAACACAGAACAATTACAAATCAAGAGGCAGAGATCATATACTGAGAATTAATGAAGAAGGAGAATCATACCAAGTCGTGTGTGGCAATGGTGCGGGAGACATAACATTTACATATTGTTCTCTTCCTGGCATCATCAAAAGAGTGTTTAACGTCGTCAGTGTCTCCTCCTGTAGCTCCGGTAGAGCATCCTCTGCGGCGTCGAAGTTGTTCCCTTCAGAAGACGGGCGACTATGTGATAGAGTGATGAGAGTGTAGTTATGGTCTCTAATTCTTCAGTCATCTGGAAGAGAACTACTGGTGGTGGATAGTCGCGTACTCCCGGTGGCGGTGGCTTTGAAGGTCCGGGAAAATCCGACTGATTTTCAGGCGATAGGGCCGGTTGATTTTGAGTAGGCGCCGGCGTGAACTCGTACTGCGTGGGAAGAGTGGGTCGCCTCAACACCGCCGGAGTCAGAGCAATGTTCGGCGCCGTCTTCCTCTTTCGACCTTTCTTTGGATTTTGCATCGTTGGAGGAGATTTGGACGGAGATTAAGGAGGAGACGGCGATTGAAGGAGATGTTCGACGACGAAGATTCGACGATTCGGCGACGAAGATTCTCGACAGAGACGGCGATTGGAAGAGATTGAAAATGATACGACTTTGCCGAGATTAGGGTTAAACATTGGGGAAAACTTTGTAGTCGCTAAATAGTCACGTTTCAGTCGGAAAATTTAAGCCCAAACTTTTAAAGCCCAAATAGCAGTAGTCGTTAATTAGTCAGTGTACAGTCATAATTTCTTAATTTCTGGTTTAAGTAAAAATTATGCTTTTTAGTAGTAAGTTAGCTAAAATTAATGACTTTTAAGAAAAAAATTTAGCACAATTTGAAATATAATAATACATTATTTTGAATTTTAAAAATACATTATATTGAAAAATTATTATTCTTCTTCTATTTCATCAGAAGAAGAAGATAAATTACACTGAAATTCATCTTCTTGTTCTGAATCTCCGACATTGTAATCAAGATTTATTCGGTTTACTTTGTCTTCTAAATTGTCGAGTTCGAGATCTTCGATTGTAGTCATCAGTACAACTTCATCATTTTCTGTTTGCAAAAGTGTTGATGATTCATTGTAAATACATTGTGCATCAATGTTCTTCCTTGGATTCACTTTCACAACACTCAACCACTCTTTCTTCGGTTTCTTTATATATTGGTACGGAATATAACAAACTTGATGCGCTTGAGAGGCTTTTTTGATAATGCAAAAAAAGATTTTTGCAATTAGAAACTCAGACATATAAGATATTTATATGAAAATGGTATTAAAATAAATGCGTAAATATATAAGGAAACTTACCTAAAATAAATGGTTTATACTTATTGTATTTTCTCGATGAAAGAACGTCTATGACGCCACCATTGCTCGTACGAGTGCCTCTGCCAATAACAGGGTCATACCACAGATACTTAAATAACGTGATTCTCAAATTGACCATCCCCTCATACTCAAGTTCCATGATATCAGTTAAATTTCCATAAAAATTTGCTTCATCGGATGCATCTGTGTAATTTTCACCTTTAACACTGACACCATAGTTACAGGTCCTCCGTCCAGCGCTGTGACTTTGCGTATGAAACAAATAGCCTCTTGTAAAGTATATTGGCCATGTTTTGACCTTGTTCAAAGGTCCATGAACCAGATCCTGAACACATGCAGGAAATGGATTTGTGGCGTTCCAATAAGTCACCTGCATGGAGATATAAATATATATATATAAAAAGATATCATCAATGTATGTGTAGAATAATCGTATATGTATTATAGCGTACATATGAATATATTATTTACTTACGTAATCTTTAACCCATAAATGATACTCCTCAGCTCTTTTGATCGAAAGTTCTTTTTCGGTGAGTCATATATACTTGTATGTGATAAAATCCTCGAACATGCTACATATATACATATAGGACACCTTTGAGAAAGTGTATATATTTATTTAATATTGTTGCGGAAAGTAGTTTAAATACCGCTCAATAGGATGAAAGTAATCGCAATTTCTCAACACATATGAGTGTGCGCATTGATAGTCTCTCTCTGAAACCCATAATTCACGCATTTCCCCACTTGGACGGCCCGCTTGAGTAAATATAGAAGGCACACCAAGGGACATGATATACACGTGCATCACCTTCATCTAATCTACTTAATCTGCACAACAAATGACTTTTAGATAACCCACATTAATATATAAAAAAAAACCAATGACTTTTAGATAACCCACATTAAGTACTTACCTTGACTTTGTTTGTATATTTGCGGCAAAGTAATGTTCTGAAAAATATGCAATCTCGTCATTGATGTATGATTGAACAATTGATCCTGCTGCATACCTTTTGTTCTTCGCTTTTGATTTCAACTTTTTGAAAAACCTTTCAAAAGGATACATCCACCTGTATTGCACTGGTCCTCCTAATTCAGCTTCGTATGGTAGTTGTATAGGCAGGTGCTCCATCACATAAAAAAATGACGGTGGGAATATTTTCTCCAAGTTGCATAGGATTATAATTATGTTCTACTTAAGAATTTGCACGCGACTCGTATGCAAAGTTCTTGAACATAAATCCCGAAAAAATGCGCCAATCCCTAAAACATATATAAAGTTAAACTTCATCATGTTAATTAAAGGAAAAATAATATTCTCAATTTAAGCGTACCTGATAACGCTTGGTGGACATTGCGGTTTAGGAGTTCTGCAAAGATAAATGGAAGTAGTCTCTCCATAAAAATATGGCAATCATGGCTCTTCATGCCCGAAAGCTTTCCATTCTCCATATCAACGCAATTAGCCAAATCTGAAGCATAACCATCTGGAAATTTAACTGAATGTTTCAAACATTCCAGTAAACTTGTTCTTCCATCTTCTGACAATGTGTACGGCGGGAAAGGAGCTTTACCCTGACTATCAATATGCAAGTGTGGCCGAGAACAAAATCGTATTCATGATGTTGTCAAAAAAATTCTTCTCTGTATGCATCACATCAATATTATGTCGAAGATTAAGGTCCCTCCAATACGACAACTCCCAAAATATACTTTTCTTGTGCCAATTATGTTCCTTCCCATAGCCACGCATTTTTTTTTCGTGACCATTTCCACCCACGATCTTTGTTCTCGGAGGATTGACACAATCTAAGCGCTCACATAAAACTTGCTCACCGGTCAAAGACGGAGGCGGGTACTCTCTCGATGCGTCTTTTCCCTTGAGGAAGTCTTTTTTATTCCTTCTCAGTGGATGTCCATAAGGAAGAAATCTTCGATGACAATCAACCAACATGTCTTATTTCCATTAGGAAGATAGAAAGACTTTGTATCTTCTAGGCAAATCGGACAAGACAATTTACCATGTGTTGTCCATCCTGATAACATACCATAAGCTGGAAAGTCGCTTATCGTCCACATAAGCATTGCTTTTAGATTAAAATTTTGATCCAAGGACACATCGTATGCATCTACTCCAGCAGACCACAACTCTTTTAACTCCGCAATAAGTGGTTGGAGAAAGACATAAAGACTACCTCGCGGATGATTCGGCCCAGAATTGAGGATTGTAAGAAACAAGTACTCTTCATTCATGTACATACCAGGGGGTAAATTATATGGTGTCAAGATCACAGGCCACAAAAATTGATTACGAGACATGCCAAATGGATTAAACCCATCTGTACACAATCCAAGGTAAACATTTCGTGGTTCTTCAGCAAAACGGGGATTTTGATCCTGAAAATATCTCCACTCCGATCCGCTGCATCAGAAGGATGACTCATTACTCCCTCATTTGCTTCGTGCTCCGCGTGCCATCTCATTGCCGCTGCAGTCTTGTTGCTCTGGTACATTCTTTTCAATCTGTCAGCAACAGGTAGATACCACATACGACTATATGGCACTTTCGTTCTACGTCTGTCGTCCTTAGGCTTCCATCTTGGGGCACCACAAAAAAGACATTTATCTTCTTTTTCGTGTTCTTTCCAAAATATCATACAATTGTTTATACAAACATCAATTGTATGATACAAAAGACCTAAATTGCGCATCAACTTCTCGGTTTCGTAATTTGAAGTGGTAGAATTGTTTCCTTCTGGTAAATAATCTGTTAGTAATTCGCAAACCGAATCTACTAAATTTTTTCACTCATATTATACTCAACCTTATTTTGCATGAGTCGAGCCGCTAATGATAACTGCGAGTGACCTTCACGACAACCATCATATAATGGATCTTTTGTACCTTTTAACAAGTTGTAAAAATTCTTTGAATGGTTTAATACCGGTTCTTCTACATTTACATAACTACCTTGTTGATGATAATTATCATTAAAACCCACGTTTTCATGAAATGCATCATTAACCATCTCCACATATCTATCTGAAACTACATGACTCTCACTTATATATGTAGGATCAATGTAACTGGTTCCTAAATTCATATTGATTTCTTCCCCATGTTTATACCAAACATAATAATTTGGCATAAATCCTCTACTATAAAGATGATTCCAAATTCTTGACCCCAGGAGAAATTTTTCGTTTTTGCAAACACTACAAGGGGAAAAAAACTTACCCCCATTATCTTGTGTTAGAGGTTGACTATTTGCGAAAGTCATGAATTGCTCCACTCCGAATCTGAACTCTTCTGAAAAATTTTCGGTATCTTCATCGATCCGCCGGTACATCCACTCATGAGAATTGTTATAATGACTCGACATTATACAATCATATGAAAAGGAGAATTTGAGATATCAAATTATATGATAAGAACCGTTTTCTTTTATGTTGGAGAAGGAGAAGTTTGTGGATTGTTATGGAGGAGAAGTTGTCGAGGTTTCTTTATAAAGAAACTAATTTGCGACTACATAGCGACTAAAACTAAGTAGTCAACAAAAACCGGTATACCTACCCAAAAAAAACGTGTTTTTTGCACCTAACCATAACGACTGTTTTCCGACTATATAATGACCCGCCGGAAAAGTAGTTATATAGTCGCCAAATAACCGACTAACTTACAACTTCTCTACGTAGTCACATATTAGCGACTAATGACCGACTTTATTCAAAAACTTTTTTCTCATAAAGATATTAGTCATATATTAGTCGTTAAATTACGACTACATTACCGATTACAGCCTGTAGTCGTTAAATAACGACTGATAGATGACTATAACACCGGAGTCGTTACACAGTCGTATAATAGTCGTTAAATAGTCACCAATGTTGGCGACTAATTGCTTAATCGCTATCTGTAGTCGGAAATTCGTTGTTTTCTTGTAGTGTTATAAGTTCCTCAATGAGCTTTGTACAAGTTTGACGAATGTATGAAACATCTAACAACACGTTTGTAGGACTCTAAACAAAGTTTCATGCAACATGAGCGCTTATAAGTTCGTCAATGAGGTTTGTACAAGTTTGACGAACGTATGAAACATCTAACAACGCGTTTCTAGGACTCTAAACAAAGTTTCTGCAACATGAGTGCTTATAAGTTCCTCAATGAGCTTTGTACAAGTTTCACGAACTTATGAAACATCTAACAACGCGTTTCTAGGACTCTAAACCAAGTTTCATGCAACATGAGTGATTATAAGTGTCTCAATGAGCTTTGTACAAGTTTTACGAACTTATGAAACATCTAACAACGCGTTTCTAGGACTCTTAACCAAGTTTCATGCACAATGAGAGCTTATAAGTTCCTCAATGAGCTTTGTAAAAGTTTGACGAACGTATGAAACATCTAACTACGTGTTTCTATGACTTTAAACCAAGTTACATGCAACATGAGTACTTATAAGTTCCTCAATGAGTTTTGTACAAGTTTCACGAACTTATGAACATCTAACAACACGTTTCTAGGACTTTAAACCAAGTTTCATCCAACATGAGAGCTTATAAGTTCCTCAATTAGCTTTGTACAAGTTTGACGAACGTATGAAACATCTAACAACGCGTTTCTAGGATTCTAAACCAAGTTTCATGCAACATGAGTTCTTATAAGCTCCTCAATGAGCTTTGTACAAGTATCACGAACTTATGAAATATCTAACAACGCGTTTCTAGGACTCTAAACCAAGTTTCATGCAACATGAATGATTATAAGTGTCTCAATGAGCTTTATACAAGTTGGACGAACTTATGAAATATCTAACAAAGCGATTCTAGGACTCTAAACCAAGTTTCATGCAACATGAGTGCTTATAAGTATCTCAATGAGCTTTGTACAAATTTGACGAACTTATGAAACATCTAACAACGCGTTTCTAGGACTCTAAACCAAGTTTCATGCAACATGAGTGCTTATAAGTTTCTCAATGAGCTTTGTATAAGTTTGACGAATGTAAGAAACATCTAACAACTCGTTTCTAGGACTCTAAACCAAGTTTCATGCAACATGAGTGCTTATAAGTTCCTCAATGAGCTTTGTACAAGTTTCACGAACTTATGAAACATCTAACAACGCGTTTCTAGGACTCAAAAACAAGTTTCATGCAACAGGAGTGCTTCTAAGTTCCTCAATCAGCTTTGTACAAGTTTGACGAACTTATGAAACATCTAACAACTCGTTTCTAGGACGCTAAACCAAGTTTCATGCAACATGAGAGTTTATAAGTTCCTCAATGAGATTTTTACAAGTTTGACGAACGTATGAAACATCTAACAACGCGTTTCTAGGAACTCTAAACCAAGTTTCATTCAACAGGAGAGCTTATAAGTTCCTCAATGAGCTTTTTACAATTTTGACGAACGTATGAAACATCTAACAACGCGTTTCTAGGACTCTAAACCAAGTTTCATGCAAAATCAGTGCTTATAAGTTCCTAATTGAGCTTTGTACAATTTTCACATAATGATGAAACATCTTACAACGCGTTTGTAGGACTCTAAACCAAGTTTCATGCAATATGAGTGCTTATAAGTTCCTCAATGAGCTTTGTACAAGTTTCACGAACTTATGAAACATCTAACAACGCGATTCTAGGACTCTAAACCAAGTTTCATGCAACATGAATGCTTATAAGTGTCTCAATGAGCTTTATACAAGTTTGACGAACTTATGAAAATCTAACAACGCGTTTCAAGGACTCTAAACCAAGTTTCATGCAACATGAGTGCGTATAAGTTCCTAAATGAGCTTTGTACAAGTTTGACGAACGTATGAATCATCTAACAACGCATTTCGAGGACTCTAAACCAAGTTTCATGCAACATGAGTGCTTATAAGTTCCTTAATGAGGTTTGTACAATTTTCACGAAACTATGAAACATCTAACAACGCGTTTCTAGGACTCTAAACCAAGTTTCATGCAACATGAGTGCTTACAAATTCCTCAGTGAGCTTTGTACAACTTTGACGAACGTATGAAACATCTAACAACGCGATTTTAGGACTCTAAACCAAGTTTCATGCAACATGAGTGCTTATAAGTATCTCAATGAGCTTTGTACAAGTTTCACGAACTTATGAAACATCTGACAACGCGTTTCTAGGATTCTAAACCAAGTTTCATGCAACATGAGCGCTTATAAGTTCCTTAATGAGGTTTGTACAAGTTTGACGAATGTATGAAACATCTAACAACGCGCTTCTAGGACTCTAAACCAAGTTTTATGCAACATGAGCGCCTATAAGTTCCTCAATGAGGTTTGTAAAAGTTTGACGAACGTATGAAACATCTAACAACGCGTTTCTAGGACTTTAAACCAAGTTTCATGCAACATGAGTGCTTATAAGTTCCTCAATGAGCTTTGTACAATTTTCACGAACTTATGAAACATCTAACAATGTGTTTCTAGGACTCTAAACCAACTTTCATGCAACATGAGTGATTATAAGTGTCTCAATGAACTTTGTACAAGTTTCACGAACTTATGAAACATCTAACAACGTGTTTCTAGGACTCTAAACCAGGTTTCATGTAACATGAGTGCTTATAAGTATCTCAATGAGCTTTGTACAAGTTTGACGAACTTATGAAACATCTAACAACACGTTCCTAGGACTCTAAACCAAGTTTCATGAAACATGAGTGCTTATAAGTATCTCAATGAGCTTTGTACAAGTTTGACGAACTTATGAAACATCTAACAACACGTTCCTAGGACTCTAAACCAAGTTTCATGAAACATGAGTGCTTATAAGTTCCTCAATGAGCATTGCACAAGTTTCATGAACTTATGAAACATCTAACAACGCGTTTCTAGGACTCTAAACAAAGTCATGAGGGTTTCTAAGTTCCTCAATGAGCTTTGTACAAGTTTGACGAACATACGAAACATCTAACAACGCGTTTCTAGGACTCTAAACCAAGTTTCATGCAACATGAGTGCTTATAAGTATCTCAATGAGCTTTGTACAAGTTTCACGAACTTATGAAAACATCTAACAACGCGTTTCTAGGACTCTAAACCAAGTTTCATGCAACATGAGTGCTTATATGTATATCAATGAGCTTTGTACAAGTTTGACGAACTTATAAAACAACTAACAACGCGTTTCTAGGACTCTAAACAAAGTTTCATGCAACATGAGCGCTTATAAGTTCCTCAATGAGCTTTGTACAAGTTTTACGAACGTATGAAACATCTAACAACGCGTTTCTAGTACTCTAAACCAAGTTTCATGCAACATGAGTGCTTATAAGTATCTCAATGAGATTTGTACAAGTTTCACGAACTTATGAAACATCTAACAACGCGTTTCTAGGAATCTAAACCAAGTTTCATGCAACATGGGCGCTTATAAGTTCCTCAATGAGCTTTGTACAAGTTTGACAAACGTATGAAACATCTAACAACGCGTTTCTAGCACTCTAAACCAAGTTTCATGCAACATGAGCGCTTATAAGTTCCTTAATGAGCTTTGTACAAGTTTGACGAATGTATGAAACATCTAACAACGCGTTTCTAGGACTCTAAACCAAGTTAAATGCAACATGAGTGCTTATAAGTTCCTCAATGAGCTTTATCCATGTTTCACGAACTTATGAAACATCTAACAACGCGTTTCAAGGACTCTAAACCAAGTTTCATGCAATATGAGTGATTATAAGTGTCTCAATGAGCTTTGTACAAGTTTCACGAACTTATGAAACCTCTAACAACGCATTTCTAGGACTCTAAAACAAGTTTCATGCACAATGAGAGCTTATAAGTTCCTCAATGAGCTTTGTAAAAGTTTGACGAACGTATGAAACATCTAACAACGTGTTTCTAGGACTCTAAACCAAGTTTCATGCAACATGAGTGCTTATAAGTTCCTCAATGAGCTTTGTACAAGTTTCACGAACTTATGAACATCTAACAACGCGTTTCTAGGACTCTAAACCAGGTTTCATGTAACATGAGTGCTTATAAGTATCTCAATGAGCTTTGTACACGTTTGACGAACTTATGAAACATCTAACAACACGTTTCTAGGACTCTAAACGAAGTTTCATGAAACATGAGTGCTTATAAGTTCCTCAACGAGCATTGCACAAGTTTCACGAACTTATGAAACATCTATAAACGCGTTTCTAGGACTCTAAACCAAGTTTCATGCAACATGAGGGTTTCTAAGTTCCTCAATGAGCTTTGAACAAGTTTGACGAACATACGAAACATCTAACAACGCGTTTCTAGGACTCTAAACCAAGTTTCATGCAACATGAGTGCTTATAAGTATCTCAATGAGCTTTGTACAAGTTTCACGAACTTATGAAAACATCTAACAACGCATTTCTAGGACTCTAAACCAAGTTTCATGCAACATGAGTGCTTATAAGTATATCAATGAGCTTTGTACAAGTTTGACGAACTTATAAAACAACTAACAACGCGTTTCTAGGACTCTAAACAAAGTTTCATGCAACATGAGCGCTTATAATTTCCTCAATGAGCTTTGTACAAGTTTGACGAACGTATGAAACATCTAACAAAGCGTTTCTAGGACTCTAAACCAAGTTTCATGCAACATGAGTGCTTATAAGTTCCTCAATGAGCTTTGTACATGTTTGACGAACTTATGAAACATCTAACAACGCATTTCTAGGACTCTAAACCAAGTTTCATGCAATATGAGTGATTATAAGTGACTCAATGAGCTTTGTACAAGTTTAACGAACTTATGAAACCTCTAACAACGCATTTCTAGGACTCTAAACCAAGTTTAATGCACAATGAGAGCTTATAAGTTTCTCAATGAGCTTTGTAAAAGTTTGACGAACGTATGAAACATCTAACAACGTGTTTCTAGGACTCTAAACTAATTTTCATGCAACATGAGTGCTTATAAGTTCCTCAATGAGAGATTATAAGTTCCTCAATGAGCTTTGTACAAGTTTGACGAACTTATGAAACATCTAACAACGCGTTTCTAGGACTCTAAACCAAGTTTCATGCAACATGAGTGCTTATAAGTTCCTCAATGAGCTTTGTACAAGTTTGACGAACATATGAAACATCTAACAACGCGTTTCTAGGACTCGAAAGCAAGTTTCATGCAACATGAGTGCTTATAAGTATCTCAATGAGTTTTGTACAAGTTTCACGAACTTATGAAACATCTAACAACGCGTTTCTAGGACTCTAAACCAAGTTTCATGCAACATGAGTGCTTATAAGTATCTCAATGAGCTTTGTACAAGTTTCACGAACTTATAAAACATTTAACAACGCGTTTCTAGGACTCTAAACCAAGTTTCATGCAACATGAGCGCTAATAAGTTCCTCAATGAGCTTTGTACAAGTTTGACGAACGTATGAAACATCTAACAACGCGTTTCTAATACTCTAAAACAAGTTTCATGCAACATGAGCGCTTATAAGTTCCCAATCAGCTTTTTGTACAAGTTTGAAAACTTATGAAACATCTAACAACGCATTTCTAGTACTCTAAACCAAGTTTCATGCAATATGAGTGATTATAAGTGTGTCAATGAGCTTTGTACAAGTTTAACGAATTTATGAAACCTCTAACAATGCGTTTCTAGGACTCTAAACCAAGTTTCATGCACAATGATAGCTTATAAGTTCCTCAATGAGCTTTGTAAAAGTTTGACGAACGTATGAAACATCTAACAACATGTTTCTAGGACTCTAATCCAAGTTTCATGCAACATGAGTTCTTATAAGTTCCTAAATGAGCGTTGTACAAGTTTCACGAACTTATGAACATCTAACAACGCGTTTCTAGGAATCTAAACCAAGTTTCATGCAACATGAGTGCTTAGAAATTCCTCAATGAGCTTTGTACAAGTTTTACGAACGTATGAAACATCTAACAACGCGTTTCTAGAATTCTAAACCAAGTTTCATGCAACATGAGTGCTTATATGTTCCTCAATGAGCTTTTTACAAGTTTCACGAACTTATGAAACATCTAACAACGCGTTTCTAGGACTCTAAACCAAGTTTCATGTAACATGAATGATTATAAGTTCCTCAATGAGCATTGCACAAGTTTCACGAACTTATGAAACATCTAACAACGCGTTTCTAGGACTCTAAACCAAGTTTCATGCAACATGAGTGCTTCTAAGTTCCTCAATGAGCTTTGTACAAGTTTGACGAACATATGAAACATCTAACAACGCGTTTCTAGGACTCTAAACCAAGTTTCATGCAACATGAGTGCTTATAAGTATCTCAATGAGCATTGTACAAGTTTCACGAACTTATAAAACATCTAACAACGCGTTTCTAGGACTCTAAACCAAGTTTCATGCAACATGAGCGCTTATAAGTTTCTCAATGAGCTTTGTACAATTTTACGAACGTATGAAACATCTAACAACGCGTTTCTAGGACTCTAAACCAAGTTTCATGCAACATGAGCGCTTATAAGTTCCTCAATGAGCTTTGTACAAGTTTGACGAACTTATGAAACATCTAACAACGCGTTTCTAGGACTCTAAACCAAGTTTCATGCAATATGAGTGATTATAAGTGTCTCAATGAGCTTTGTACAAGTTTCACGAACTTATGAAACCTCTAACAACGCATTTCTAGGACTCTAAAACAAGTTTCATGCACAATGAGAGCTTATAAGTTCCTCAATGAGCTTTGTAAAAGTTTGACGAACGTATGAAACATCTAACAACGTGTTTCTAGGACTCTAAACCAAGTTTCATGCAACATGAGTGCTTATAAGTTCCTCAATGAGCTTTGTACAAGTTTCACGAACTTATGAACATCTAACAACGCGTTTCTAGGACTCTAAACCAGGTTTCATGTAACATGAGTGCTTATAAGTATCTCAATGAGCTTTGTACAAGTTTGACGAACTTATGAAACATCTAACAACGCGTTTCTAGGACTCTAAACCAAGTTTCATGCAACATGAGTGCTTATAAGTTCCTCAATGAGCATTGCACAAGTTTCACGAACTTATGAAACATCTAACAACGTGTTTCTAGGACTCTAAACCAAGTTTCATGCAACATGAGTGCTTCTAAGTTCCTCAATGAGCTTTGTACAAGTTTGACGAACATATGAAACATCTAACAACGCGTTTCTAGGACTCTAAACCAAGTTTCATGCAACAAGAGTGCTTATAAGTATCTCAATGAGCTTTGTACAAGTTTCACGAACTTATGAAAACATCTAACAACGCGTTTCTAGGACTCTAAACCAAGTTTCATGCAACATGAGTGCTTATAAGTATCTCAAAGAGCTTTGTACAAGTTTCACGAACTTATAAAACAACTAACAATGCGTTTCTAGGACTCTAAACAAAGTTTCATGCAACATGAGCGCTTATAAGTTCCTCAATGAGCTTTGTACAAGTTTGACGAACGTATGAAACATCTAACAAAGCGTTTCTAGGACTCTAAACTAAGTTTCATGCAACATGATCGCTTATCAGTTCCTCAATGAGCTTTGTACATGTTTAACGAACTTATGAAACATCTAACAACGCATTTCTAGGACTCTAAACCAAGTTTCATGCAATATGAGTGATTATAAGTGTCTCAATGAGCTTTGTACAAGTTTAACGAACTTATGAAACCTCTAACAACGCATTTCTAGGACTCTAAACCAAGTTTCATGCATAATGAGAGCTTATAAGTTCCTCAATGTGCTTTGTAAAACTTTGACGAACGTATGAAACATCTAACAACGTGTTTCTAGGACTCTAAACCAAGTTTCATGCAACATGAGTGCTTATAAGTTCCTCAATGAGCTTTGTACAAGTTTCACTAACTTATGAACATCTAACAACGCGTTTCTAGGACTGTAAACCAAGTTTCATGCAACTTGAGAGATTATAAGTTCCTCAATGAGCTTTGTACAAGTTTGACGAACGTATGAAACATCTAACAACGCGTTCTAGCACTCTAAACCAAGTTTCATGCAACATGAGCGCTTATAAGTTCCTTAATGTGCTTTGTACTTGTTTGACGAATGTATGAAACATCTAACAACGCGTTTCTAGGACTCTAAACCAAGTTACATGCAACATGAGTGCTTATAAGTTCCTCAATGAGCTTTGTAAAAGTTTGACGAACGTATGAAACATCTAACAACGTGTTTCTAGGACTCTAAACCAAGTTTCATGCAACATGAGTGCTTAAAAGTTCCTCAATGAGCTTTGTACAAGTTTCACTAACTTATGAACATCTAACAACGCGTTTCTAGGACTCTAAACCAAGTTTATGCAACATGAGAGATTATAAGTTCCTCAATGAGCTTTGTACAAGTTTGACGAACTTATGAACCATTTAACAACGCGTTTCTAGGACTCTAAACCAAGTTTCATGCAACATGAGTGCTCAATATAAGTTCCTCAAAACATCTAACAACGCGTTTCTAGCTTAAACCAAGTGCACAAGTTTATATGTATATCACGAACTTATAAAACAACTAACAACGAAACATCTAACAACGCGTTTCTACAAGTTTCACGAACTTATGAAACATCTAACAACGCGTTTCTAGGAATCTAAACCAAGTTTCATGCAACATGGGCGCTTATAAGTTCCTCAATGAGCTTTGTACAAGTTTGACAAACGTATGAAACATCTAACAACGCGTTTCTAGCACTCTAAACCAAGTTTCATGCAACATGAGCGCTTATAAGTTCCTTAATGAGCTTTGTACAAGTTTGACGAATGTATGAAACATCTAACAACGCGTTTCTAGGACTCTAAACCAAGTTACATGCAACATGAGTGCTTATAAGTTCCTCAATGAGCTTTATCCATGTTTCACGAACTTATGAAACATCTAACAACGCGTTTCTAGGACTCTAAACCAAGTTTCATGCAATATGAGTGATTATAAGTGTCTCAATGAGCTTTGTACAAGTTTCACGAACTTATGAAACCTCTAACAACGCATTTCTAGGACTCTAAAACAAGTTTCATGCACAATGAGAGCTTATAAGTTCCTCAATGAGCTTTGTAAAAGTTTGACGAACGTATGAAACATCTAACAACGTGTTTCTAGGACTCTAAACCAAGGTTCATGCAACATGAGTGCTTATAAAAACCTCAATGAGCTTTGTACAAGTTTCACGAACTTATGAACATCTAACAACGCGTTTCTAGGACTCTAAACCAGGTTTCATGTAACATGAGTGCTTATAAGTATCTCAATGAGCTTTGTACAAGTTTGACGAACTTATGAAACATCTAACAACACGTTTCTAGGACTCTAAACGAAGTTTCATGAAACATGAGTGCTTATAAGTTCCTCAATGAGCATTGCACAAGTTTCACGAACTTATGAAACATCTATAAACGCGTTTCTAGGACTCTAAACCAAGTTTCATGCAACATGAGGGTTTCTAAGTTCCTCAATGAGCTTTGAACAAGTTTGACGAACATACGAAACATCTAACAACGCGTTTCTAGGACTCTAAACCAAGTTTCATGCAACATGAGTGCTTATAAGTATCTCAATGAGCTTTGTACAAGTTTCACGAACTTATGAAAACATCTAACAACGCGTTTCTAGGACTCTAAACCAAGTTTCATGCAACATGAGCGCTTATAAGTTCCTCAATAAGTTTATACAAGTTTCACGAACTTATGAAACATCTAACAACGCGTTTCGAGGACTCTAAACCAAGTTTCATGCAACATGAGTGATTATAAGTGTCTCAATGAGCTTTGTACAAGTTTCACTAACTTATGAAACCTCTAATAACGCGTTTCTAGGACTCTAAACCAAGTTTCATGCACAATGATAGCTTATAAGTTCCTCAATGAGCTTTGTAAAAGTTTGACGAACGTATGAAACATCTAACAACGTGTTTCTACGACTCTAATCCAAGTTTCATGCAACATGAGTGCTTATAAGTTCCTCAATGAGCTTTGTACAAGTTTCACGAACTTATGAACATCTAACAACGCATTTCTAGGACTCTAAACCAAGTTTCATGCAACATGAGAACTTATAAGTTCCTCAATGAGCTTTGTACAAGTTTTACGAACGTATGAAACATCTAACAACGCGTTTCTAGGATTCTAAACCAAGATTCATGCAACATGAGTACTTATATGTTCCTCAATGAGCTTTTTACAAGTTTCACGAACTTATGAAACATCTAACAACGCGTTTCTAGGAGGAAACCAAGTTTCATGTAACATGAATGATTATAAGTGTCTAAAGGAGCTTTATACAAGTTTTACGAACTTTTGAAAAATCTAACAACGCGTTTCTAGGACTCTAAACCAGGTTTCAATAACATGAGTGCTTATAAGTGTCTCAAAGGAGCTTTATACAAGTTTTACGAACTTATGAAACATCTAACAACACGTTCCTAGGACTCTAAACCAAGTTTCATGAAACATGAGTGCTTATAAGTTCCTCAATGAGCATTGCACAAGTTTCATGAACTTATGAAACATCTAACAACGCGTTTCTAGGACTCTAAACCAAGTTTCATGCAACATGAGTGCTTATAAGTTCCTCAATGAGCTTTGCACAAGTTTCACGAACTTATGAAACATCTAACAACGCGTTTCTAGGACTCTAAACCAAGGTTCATGCAACATGAGTGCTTCTAAGTTCCTCAATGAGCTTTGTTCAAGTTTGACGAACATATGAAACATCTAACAACGCGTTTCTAGGACTCGAAAGCAAGTTTCATGCAACATGAGTGCTTATAAGTATCTCAATGAGTTTTGTACAAGTTTCACGAACTTATGAAACATCTAACAACGCGTTTCTAGGACTCTAAACCAAGTTTCATGCAACATGAGTGCTTATAAGTATCTCAATGAGCTTTGTACAAGTTTCACGAACTTATAAAACATTTAACAACGCGTTTCTAGGACTCTAAACCAAGTTTCATGCAACATGAGCGCTAATAAGTTCCTCAATGAGCTTTGTACAAGTTTGACGAACGTATGAAACATCTAACAACGCGTTTCTAATACTCTAAAACAAGTTTCATGCAACATGAGCGCTTATAAGTTCCCAATCAGCTTTTTGTACAAGTTTGAAAACTTATGAAACATCTAACAACGCATTTCTAGTACTCTAAACCAAGTTTCATGCAATATGAGTGATTATAAGTGTGTCAATGAGCTTTGTACAAGTTTAACGAATTTATGAAACCTCTAACAATGCGTTTCTAGGACTCTAAACCAAGTTTCATGCACAATGATAGCTTATAAGTTCCTCAATGAGCTTTGTAAAAGTTTGACGAACGTATGAAACATCTAACAACGTGTTTCTAGGACTCTA
The DNA here is from genome assembly GCA_963556525.1 of Cochlearia excelsa. Classification (NCBI taxonomy): domain Eukaryota; kingdom Viridiplantae; phylum Streptophyta; class Magnoliopsida; order Brassicales; family Brassicaceae; genus Cochlearia; species Cochlearia excelsa. The sequence continues at coordinate 110,092 of CAUVZT010000070.1, forward strand.
ATCCAAGTTTCATGCAACATGAGTTCTTATAAGTTCCTCAATGAGCGTTGTACAAGTTTCACGAACTTATGAACATCTAACAACGCGTTTCTAGGAATCTAAACCAAGTTTCATGCAACATGAGTGCTTAGAAATTCCTCAATGAGCTTTGTACAAGTTTTACGAACGTATGAAACATCTAACAACGCGTTTCTAGAATTCTAAACCAAGTTTCATGCAACATGAGTGCTTATATGTTCCTCAATGAGCTTTTTACAAGTTTCACGAACTTATGAAACATCTAACAACGCGTTTCTATCTCTCTAAACCAAGTTTCATGTAACATGAATGATTATAAGTTCCTCAATGAGCATTGCACAAGTTTCACGAACTTATGAAACATCTAACAACGCGTTTCTAGGACTCTAAACCAAGTTTCATGCAACATGAGTGCTTCTAAGTTCCTCAATGAGCTTTGTACAAGTTTGACGAACATATGAAACATCTAACAACGCGTTTCTAGGACTCTAAACCAAGTTTCATGCAACATGAGTGCTTATAAGTATCTCAATGAGCATTGTACAAGTTTCACGAACTTATAAAACATCTAACAACGCGTTTCTAGGACTCTAAACCAAGTTTCATGCAACATGAGCGCTTATAAGTTTCTCAATGAGCTTTGTACAATTTTACGAACGTATGAAACATCTAACAACGCGTTTCTAGGACTCTAAACCAAGTTTCATGCAACATGAGCGCTTATAAGTTCCTCAATGAGCTTTGTACAAGTTTGACGAACTTATGAAACATCTAACAACCCGTTTCTAGGACTCTAAACCAAGTTTCATGCAATATGAGTGATTATAAGTGTCTCAATGAGCTTTGTACAAGTTTCACGAACTTATGAAACCTCTAACAACGCATTTCTAGGACTCTATAACAAGTTTCATGCACAATGAGAGCTTATAAGTTCCTCAATGAGCTTTGTAAAAGTTTGACGAACGTATGAAACATCTAACAACGTGTTTCTAGGACTCTAAACCAAGTTTCATGCAACATGAGTGCTTATAAGTTCCTCAATGAGCTTTGTACAAGTTTCACGAACTTATGAACATCTAACAACGCGTTTCTAGGACTCTAAAACCAGGTTTCATGTAACATGAGTGCTTATAAGTATCTCAATGAGCTTTGTACAAGTTTGACGAACTTATGAAACATCTAACAACGCGTTTCTAGGACTCTAAACCAAGTTTCATGCAACATGAGTGCTTATAAGTTCCTCAATGAGCATTGCACAAGTTTCACGAACTTATGAAACATCTAACAACGTGTTTCTAGGACTCTAAACCAAGTTTCATGCAACATGAGTGCTTCTAAGTTCCTCAATGAGCTTTGTACAAGTTTGACGAACATATGAAACATCTAACAACGCGTTTCTAGGACTCTAAACCAAGTTTCATGCAACAAGAGTGCTTATAAGTATCTCAATGAGCTTTGTACAAGTTTCACGAACTTATGAAAACATCTAACAACGCGTTTCTAGGACTCTAAACCAAGTTTCATGCAACATGAGTGCTTATAAGTATCTCAAAGAGCTTTGTACAAGTTTCACGAACTTATAAAACAACTAACAATGCGTTTCTAGGACTCTAAACAAAGTTTCATGCAACATGAGCGCTTATAAGTTCCTCAATGAGCTTTGTACAAGTTTGACGAACGTATGAAACATCTAACAAAGCGTTTCTAGGACTCTAAACTAAGTTTCATGCAACATGATCGCTTATCGGTTCCTCAATGAGCTTTGTACATGTTTAACGAACTTATGAAACATCTAACAACGCATTTCTAGGACTCTAAACCAAGTTTCATGCAATATGAGTGATTATAAGTGTCTCAATGAGCTTTGTACAAGTTTAACGAACTTATGAAACCTCTAACAACGCATTTCTAGGACTCTAAACCAAGTTTCATGCATAATGAGAGCTTATAAGTTCCTCAATGTGCTTTGTAAAAGTTTGACGAACGTATGAAACATCTAACAACGTGTTTCTAGGACTCTAAACCAAGTTTCATGCAACATGAGTGCTTATAAGTTCCTCAATGAGCTTTGTACAAGTTTGACGAACTTATGAAACATCTAACAACGCGTTTCTAGGACTCTAAACCAAGTTTCATGCAACATGGGGGTTTCTAAGTTCCTCAATGAGCTTTGAACAAGTTTGACGAACATACGAAACATCTAACAACGCGTTTCTAGGACTCTAAACCAAGTTTCATGCAACATGAGTGCTTATAAGTATATCAATGAGCTTTGTACAAGTTTGACGAATTTATAAAACAACTAACAACTCGTTTCTAGGACTCTAAACAAAGTTTCATGCAACATGAGCGCTTATAAGTTCCTCAATGAGCTTTGTACAAGTTTGACGAACGTATGAAACATCTAGCAAAGCGTTTCTAGGACTCTAAACCAAGTTTCATGCAACATGAGTGCTTATAAGTTCCTCAATGAGCTTTGTACATGTTTGACGAACTTATGAAACATCTAACAACGCATTTCTAGGACTCTAAACCAAGTTTCATGCAATATGAGTGATTATAAGTGTCTCAATGAGCTTTGTACAAGTTTCACGAACTTATGAAACCTCTAACAACGCATTTCTAGGACTCTAAACCAAGTTTAATGCAGAATGAGAGCTTATAAGTTTCTCAATGAGCTTTGTAAAAGTTTGACGAACGTATGAAACATCTAACAACGTGTTTCTAGGACTCTAAACTAATTTTCATGCAACATGAGTGCTTATAAGTTCCTCAATGAGAGATTATAAGTTCCTCAATGAGCTTTGTACAAGTTTGACGAACTTATGAAACATCTAACAACGCGTTTCTAGGACTCTAAACCAAGTTTCATGCAACATGAGTGCTTATAAGTTCCTCAATGAGCTTTGCACAAGTTTCACGAACTTATGAAACATCTAACAACGCGTTTCTAGGACTCTAAACCAAGTTTCATGCAACATGAGTGCTTCTAAGTTCCTCAATGAGCTTTGTACAAGTTTGACGAACATATGGAACATCTAACAACGCGTTTCTAGGACTCGAAAGCAAGTTTCATGCAACATGAGTGCTTATAAGTATCTCAATGAGTTTTGTACAAGTTTCACGAACTTATGAAACATCTAACAACGCGTTTCTAGGACTCTAAACCAAGTTTCATGCAACATGAGTGCTTATAAGTATCTCAATGAGCTTTGTACAAGTTTCACGAACTTATAAAACATTTAACAACGCGTTTCTAGGACTCTAAACCAAATTTCATGCAACATGAGCGCTAATAAGTTCGTCAATGAGCTTTGTACAAGTTTGACGAACGTATGAAACATCTAACAACGCGTTTCTAATACTCTAAAACAAGTTTCATGCAACATGAGCGCTTATAAGTTCCTCAATCAGCTTTGTACAAGTTTGAAAACTTATGAAACATCTAACAACACATTTCTAGTACTCTAAACCAAGTTTCATGCAATATGAGTGATTATAAGTGTCTCAATGAGCTTTGTACAAGTTTAACGAATTTATGAAACCTCTAACAATGCGTTTCTAGGACTCTAAACCAAGTTTCATGCACAATGATAGCTTATAAGTTCCTCAATGAGCTTTGTAAAAGTTTGACGAACGTATGAAACATCTAACAACGTGTTTCTAGGACTCTAATCCAAGTTTCATGCAACATGAGTGCTTATAAGTTCCTCAATGAGCGTTGTACAAGTTTCGCGAACTTATGAACATCTAACGACGCGTTTCTAGGAATCTAAACCAAGTTTCATGCAACATGAGTGCTTAGAAATTCCTCAATGAGCTTTGTACAAGTTTTACGAACGTATGAAACATCTAACAACGCGTTTCTAGGATTCGAAACCAAGTTTCATGCAACATGAGTGCTTATAAGTTCCTCAATGAGCGTTGTACAAGTTTCACGAACTTATGAACATCTAACAACGCGTTTCTAGGAATCTAAACCAAGTTTCATGCAACATGAGTGCTTAGAAATTCCTCAATGAGCATTGTACAAATTTCACGAACGTATAAAACATCTAACAACGCGTTTCTAGGACTCGAAACCAAGTTTCATGCAACATGAGCGCTTATAAGTTCCTCAATGAGCTTTTTACAAGTTTCACGAACTTATGAAACATCTAACAACGCGTTTCTAGGACTCTAAACCAAGTTTCATGCAACATGAGTGCTTATAAGTATCTCAATGAGCATTGTACAAATTTCACGAACTTATAAAACATCTAACAACGCGTTTCTAGGACTCTAAACCAAGTTTCATGCAACATGAGCGCTTATAAGTTCCTCAATGAGCTTTGTACAAGTTTGACGAACGTATGAAACATCTAACAACACGTTTCTAGGACTCTAAACCAAGTTTCATGCAACATGAGCGCTTATAAGTTCCTCAATGAGCTTTGTACAAGTTTGACGAACTTATGAAACATCTAACAACACGTTTCTAGGACTCTAAACCAAGTTTCATGCAACATGAGCGCTTATAAGTTCCTCAATGAGCTTTGTACAATTTTACGAACGTATGAAACATCTAACAACGCGTTTCTAGGACTCTAAACCAAGTTTCATGCAACATGAGAGCTTATAAGTTCCTCAATGACCTTTGTAAAAGTTTGACGAACGTATGAAACATCTAACAACACGTTTCTAGAACTCTAAACCAAGTTTCATGCAACATGAGTGATTATAAGTGTCTCAATGAGCTTTGTACAAGTTTCACGAACTTATGAAACCTCTAACTACGCATTTCTAGGACTCTAAACCAAGTTTCATGCACAATGAGAGCTTATAAGTTCCTCAATGACCTTTGTAAAAGTTTGACGAACGTATGAAACATCTAACAACGTGTTTCTAGAACTCTAAACCAAGTTTCATGCAACATGAGTGCTTATAAGTTCCTCAATAAGCATTGCACAAGTTTCACGAACTTATGAACATCTAACAACGCGTTTCTAGGACTCTAAACCAAGTTTCATGCAACATGAGTGCTTATAAGTATCTCAAGGAGCTTTGTACAAGTTTGACGAACATATGAAACATCTAACAACGCGTTTCTAGGACTCTAAACCAAGTTTCATGCAACAAGAGTGCTTATAAGTTCCTCAATGAGCATTGCACAAGTCTCACGAACTTATGAAACATCTAACAACGCGTTTCTAGGACTCTAAACCAAGTTTCATGCAACATGAGTGCTTATAAGTTCCTCAAAGAGCTTTGTACAAGTTTGACGAACATATAAAACAACTAACAACGCGTTTCTAGGACTCTAAACAAAGTTTCATGCAACAAGAGCGCTTATAAATATCTCAATGAGCTTTGTACAAGTCTCACGAACGTATGAAAACATCTAACAAAGCGTTTCTAGGACTCTAAACCAAGTTTCATGCAACATGAGCGCTTATAAGTATCTCAAAGAGCTTTGTACAAGTTCACAAACTTATAAAACAACTAACAACGCATTTCTAGGACTCTAAACAAAGTTTCATGCAACATGAGCGATTATAAATTCCTCAATGAGCTTTGTACAAGTTTAACGAACGTATGAAACATCTAACAAAGCATTTCTAGGACTCTAAACCAAGTTTCATGCAACATGAGAGCTTATAAGTTCCTCAATGAGCTTTGTAAAAGTTTGACAAACGTATGAAACATATAACAACGCATTTCTAGGACTCTAAACCAAGTTTCATGCAACATGAGTGATTATAAGTGTCTCAATGAGCTTTGTACAAGTTTAACGAACTTATGAAACATCTAACAACGCATTTCTAGGACTCTAAACCAAGTTTCATGCATAATGAGAGATTATAAGTTCCTCAATGAGATTTGTAAAAGTTTCACGAACGTATGAAACATATAACAACGCGTTTCTAGCACTCTAAACCAAGTTTCATGCAACATGAGCGCTTATAAGTGTCTCAATGAGCTTTGTACAAGTTTGACGAACTTATGAAACATCTAACAACGCGTTTCTAGGACTCTAAACCAAGTTACATGCAACATGAGAGATTATAAGTTCCTCAATGAGATTTGTAAAAGTTTCACGAACGTATGAAACATCTAACAACGCGTTTCTAGCACTCTAAACCAAGTTTCATGCAACATGAGCGCTTATAAGTTCCTCAATGAGCTTTGTACAAGTTTCACGAATGTATGAAACATCTAACAACGCGTTTCTAGGACTCTAAACCAAGTTACATGCAACATGAGTGCTTATAAGTTCCTCAATGAGCTTTGTAAAAGTTTGATGAACATATGAAACATCTAACAACGCGTTTCTAGGACTCGAAACCAAGTTTCAAGCAACATGAGTGCTTATAAGTTCCTCAATGAGCTTTGCACAAGTTTCACGAACTTATGAAACATCTAACAACGCGTTTCTAGGACTCTAAACAAAGTTTCATGCAACATGAGTACTTATAAGTTCCTCAATGAGCTTTGTACAAGTTTCACGAACATATAAAACATCTAACAACGCGTTTCTAGGACTCGAAACCAAGTTTCAAGCAACATGAGCGCTAATAAGTATCTCAATGAGCTTTGTACAAGTTTCACGAACGTATGAAACATCTAACAACGCGTTTCTAGGACTCTAAACAAAGTTTCATGCAACATGAGTACTTATAAGTATCTCAATCAGCTTTGTACAAGTTTCACGAACTTATAAAACATCTAACAACGCATTTCTAGGACTCTAAACCAAGTTTCATGCAACATGAGCGATAATAAGTTCCTCAATGAGCTTTGTACAAGTTTAACGAACGTATGAAACATCTAACAACGCATTTCTAGGACTCTAAAACAAGTTTCATGCAACATGAGAGCTTATAAGTTCCTCAATCAGCTTTGTACAAGTTTGAAAACTTATGAAACATCTAACAACGCATTTCTAGGACTCTAAACCAAGTTTCATGCAACATGAGAGATTATAAGTGTCTCAATGAGCTTTGTACAAGTTTAACGAACGTATGAAACATCTAACAACGCATTTCTAGGACTCTAAACCAAGTTTCAAGCACAATGAGAGATTATAAGTTCCTCAATGAGCTTTATACAAGTTTGACGAACTTATGAAACATCTAACAACGCGTTTCTAGGACTCTAAACCAAGTTTCATGCAACATGAGAGCTTATAAGTTCCTCAATGAGCTTTGTACAAGTTTTACGAACGTATGAAACATCTAACAACGCGTTTCTAGGACTCTAAACCAAGTTTCAAGCAACATGAATGATTATAAGTGTCTCAATGAGCTTTATACAAGTTTGAAGAATTTATGAAACATCTAACAACGCGTTTCTAGGACTCTAAACCAAGTTTCATGCAACATGAGCGCTTATAAGTATCTCAATGAGCTTTGTACAAGTTTGACGAACTTATGAAACATCTAACAACGCGTTTCAAGGACTCGAAACCAAGTTTCATGCAACATGAGAGATTATAAGTTCCTCAATGAGCTTTGTACAAGTTTCACGAACGTATGAAACATCTAACAACGCATTTCTAGGACTCTAAACCAAGTTTCATGCAACATGAGAGCTTATAAGTTCCTCAATGAGCTTTGTAAAAGTTTGACGAACGTATGAAACATCTAACAACGCGTTTCAAGGACTCTAAACCAAGTTTCATACAACATGAGTGATTATAAGTGTCTCAATGAGCTTTGTACAAATTTCACGAACTTATGAAACATCTAACAACGCATTTCTAGGACTCTAAACCTAATTTCATGCACAATGAGAGCTTATAAGTTCCTCAATGAGCTTTGTAAAAGTTTGACGAACGTATGAAACATCTAACAACGCATTTCTAGGACTCTAAACCAAGTTTCATACAACATGAGTGCTTATAAGTTCCTCAATGAGCTTTGTACAAATTTCACGAACTTATGAACATCTAACAACGCGTTTCTAGGACTCTAAACAAAGTTTCATGCAACATGATAGCTTATAAGCTCCTCAATGAGCTTTGTAAAAGTTTGACGAACGTATGAAACATCTAACAACGCATTTCTAGGATTCTAAACCAAGTTTCATGCAACATGAGCGCTTATAAGTTCCTCAATGAGCTTTGTACAAGTTTCACGAACTTATGAAACATCTAACAAAGCGTTTCTAGGACTCTAAACAAAGTTTCATGCAACATGAGCGCTTATAAGCTCCTCAATGAGCTTTGTACAAGTTTGACGAACGTATGAAACATCTAACAACGCATTTCTAGGACTCTAAACCAAGTTTCATGCAACATGAGCGATTATAAGTTCCTCAATGACCTTTGTACAAGTTTAACGAACTTATGAAACATCTAACAAAGCATTTCTAGGACTCTAAACTAAGTTTCATGCAACATGAGAGCTTATAAGTTCCTCAATGAGCATTGTACAAGTTTGACGAACTTATGAAACATCTAACAACGCATTTCTAGGACTCTAAACCAAGTTTCATGCAACATGAGAGATTATAAATGTCTCAATGACCTTTGTACAAGTTTAACGAACGTATGAAACATCTAACAACGCATTTCTAGGACTCTAAACCAAGTTTCATGCACAATGAGAGCTTATAAGTTCCTCAATGAGCATTGTACAAGTTTCACGAACTTATGCAACATGAACAACGTTTCTAGCTTATAAGTGTCTCAATGGCTTTTTGACTAGTTTGACGAACATATAAAACATCTTACAACGCGGGTTCTAGGACTCTAAACCAAGTTTCATTCCACATGAGTTCTTATAAGTGTCTCAATGAGCTTTGTACTGTTTCAGTTTTACGTGTCTCAACTTATGAAACATCTAACAACGCGTTTCTAGGACTCTAAACCAAGTTTCATTCAACATGAGTGCTTATAAGTGTCTCAATGAGCTTTGTACTATGCCGACGAACTTATGAAACATTTAACAATGCGTTTCAAGGACTCTAAACCAAGTTTCATACAACATGAGTGCTTATAAGTGTCTCAATGAGCTTTGTACTATTTTGTCGAACTTATGAAACATCTAACAACGCGGTTCTAGGACTCTAAACCAAGTTTAATTCAACATGAGTGCTTATAAGTGTCTCAATGAGCTTTGTACAAGTTTTACGAACTTATGAAACGTCTAACAACTCGTTAAACCAAGTCTACAACATGAGCTTATAAGTGTCTCAATGAGCTTTGTACTTGTTTGACAAACTTATGAAACATCTAATAACGCGGTTTCTAAGACTCTAAACCAAGATTCATGCAACATGAGTGCTTATAAGCGTCTCAATGAGCTTTGTACAAGTTTGACGAACTTATGAAACATATAACAACGCGGTTTCTAGGACTCTAAACGAAGTTTCATGCAACATGAGTGCTTATAAGTGTCTCAATGAGCTTTGTACTGGTTTGACGAACTTATGAAACATCTAATAACGCGGTTTCTAAGACTCTAAACCAAGTTTCATGCAACATGAGTGCTTATAAGTGTCTCAATGAGCTTTGTACAAGTTTGACGAACTTATGAAACATCTAACAACACGGTTTCTAAGACTCTTAACCAAGTTTCATGCAACATGAGTGCTTATACGCGTCTCAATGAGCTTTGTACATGTTTGACGAACTTATGAAACATCTAACAACGCGTTTCTAGGACTCTAAACCAAGTTTCATGCAACATGAGTGCTTATAAGTGTCTCAATGAGCTTTGTACTAGTTTGACGAACTTATGAAACATATAACAACGCGGTTTCTAGGACTCTAAACGAAGTTTCATGCAACATGAGTGCTTATAAGTGTCTCAATGAGCTTTTTACTAGTTTGACGAACTTATGAAACATTTAACAACGCGTTTCTAGGACTCTAAACTAAGTTTCATACAACATGAGTGCTTATAAGTGTCTCAATGAGCTTTGTACAAGTTTGACGAACTTATGAAACATCTAACAACGCGTTTCTAGGACTCTAAACCTAGTTTCATTCAACATGAGTGCTTATAAGTGTCTCAATGATCTTTGTACTGGTTTGACGAACTTATGAAACATCTAATAACTCGGTTTCTAAGACTCTAAACCAAGTTTCATGCAGCATGAGTGCTTATAAGTGTCTCAATGAGCTTTGTACAAGTTTGACGAACTTATGAAACATCTAACAACGCGGTTTCTAGGACTCTAAACCAAGTTTCATGCAACTTGAGTGCTTATAAGCGTCTCAATGATCTTTGTACAAGTTTGACGAACTTAAGAAACATCTAACAACGCGTTTCTAGGACTCTAAACCAAGTTTCATGCAACATGAGTGCTTATAAGTGTCTCAATGAGCTTTTTACTAGTTTGACGAACTTATGAAACATTTAACAACGCGTTTCTAGAACTCTAAACTAAGTTTCATGCAACATGAGTGCTTATAAGTGTCTCAATGAGCTTTGTACAAGTTTGACGAACTTATGAAACATCTAACAACGCGTTTCTAGGACTCTAAACCAAGTTTCATTCAACATGAGTACTTATAAGTGTCTCAATGAGCTTTTTACTAGTTTGAAGACCTTATGAAACATCTAACAACGCGTTTCTAGGACTCTAAACCAAGTTTCATGCAACATGAGTGCTTATAAGTGTCTCAATGAGCTTTGTACTAGTTTGACGAACTTATGAAACATTTAACAATTCGTTTCTAGGACTCTAAACCAAGTTTCGTACAACATGATTGCTTATAAGTGTCTCAATGAGCTTTGTACAAGTTTGACGAACGTATGAAACATCTAACAACGCGTTTCTAGGACTCTAAACCAAGTTTCATGCAACATGAGCGCTTATAAGTTCCTCAATGAGCTTTGTACAAGTTTGACGAACTTATGAAACATCTAACAACGCGTTTCAAGTTCTCTAAACCAAGTTTCATGCAATATGAGTGATTATAAGTGTCTCAATGAGCTTTGTACAAGTTTCACGAACTTATGAAACCTCTAACAATGCATTTCTAGGACTCTAAACCTAGTTTCATGCACAATGAGAGCTTATAAGTTCCTCAATGAGCTTTGTAAAAGTTTGACGAACGTATGAAACATCTAACAACGTGTTTCTAGGACTCTAAACCAAGTTTCATACAACATGAGTGCTTATAAGTTCCTCAATGAGCTTTGTACAAGTTTCACGAACTTATGAACATCTAACAACGCGTTTCTAGGACTCTAAACCAAGTTTCATGCAACATGATAGCTTATAAGTTCCTCAATGAGCTTTGTAAAAGTTTTACGATCGTATGAAACATCTAACAACGCATTTCTAGGATTCTAAACCAAGTTTCATGCAACATGAGTGCTTATAAGTTCCTCAATGAGCTTTGTACAAGTTTCACGAACTTATGAAACATCTAACAACGCGTTTCTAGGACTCTAAACAAAGTTTCATGCAACATGAGTGCTTATAAGCTCCTCAATGAGCTTTGTACAAGTTTGACGAACGTATGAAACATCTAACAACGCGTTTCTAGGATTCTAAAGCAAGTTTCATGCAACATGAGCGCTTATAAGTTCCTCAATGAGCTTTGTACAAGTTTGACGAACGTATGAAACATCTAACAAAGCGTTTCTAGGACTCTAAACTAAGTTTCATGCAACATGAGCGCTTATCAGTTCCTCAATGAGCTTTGTACATGTTTGACGAACTTATGAAACATCTAACAACGCATTTCTAGGACTCTAAACCAAGTTTCATGCAATATGAGTGATTATAAGTGTCTCAATGACCTTTGTACAAGTTTAACGAACTTATGAAACCTCTAACAATGCATTTCTAGGACTCTAAACCTAGTTTCATGCACAATGAGAGCTTATAAGTTCCTCAATGAGCATTGTACAAGTTTGACGAACTTATGAAACATCTAACAACGCGTTTCTAGGACTCTAAACCAAGTTTCATGCAACATGAGAGCTTATAAGTTCCTCAATGAGCTTTGTACAAGTTTTATGAACGTATGAAACATCTAACAACGCATTTCTAGGATTCTAAACCAAGTTTCATGCAACATGAGTGCTTATAAGTTCCTCAATGAGCTTTGTACATGTTTCACGAAAATGCAACATGAGTGCTTATAAGTGTCTCAATGGCTTTTTGACTAGTTTGACGAACATATAAAACATCTTACAACGCGGGTTCTACGACTCTAAACCAAGTTTCATTCCACATGAGTTCTTATAAGTGTCTCAATGAGCTTTGTACTAGTTTTACGAACTTATGAAACATCTAACAACGCGTTTCTAGGACTCTAAACCAAGTTTCATTCAACATGAGTGCTTATAAGTGTCTCAATGAGCTTTGTACTATGCCGACGAACTTATGAAACATTTAACAATGCGTTTCAAGGACTCTAAACCAAGTTTCATACAACATGAGTGCTTATAAGTGTCTCAATGAGCTTTGTACTATTTTGTCGAACTTATGAAACATCTAACAACGCGGTTCTAGGACTCTAAACCAAGTTTAATTCAACATGAGTGCTTATAAGTGTCTCAATGAGCTTTGTACAAGTTTTACGAACTTATGAAACGTCTAACAACTCGTTTCTATGAGCTTATAAGTGTCTCAATGAGCTTTGTACTTGTTTGACAAACTTATGAAACATCTAATAACGCGGTTTCTAAGACTCTAAACCAAGATTCATGCAACATGAGTGCTTATAAGCGTCTCAATGAGATTTGTACAAGTTTGACGAACTTATGAAACATATAACAACGCGGTTTCTAGGACTCTAAACGAAGTTTCATGCAACATGAGTGCTTATAAGTGTCTCAATGAGCTTTGTACTGGTTTGACGAACTTATGAAACATCTAATAACGCGGTTTCTAAGACTCTAAACCAAGTTTCATGCAACATGAGTGCTTATAAGTGTCTCAATGAGCTTTGTACAAGTTTGACGAACTTATGAAACATCTAACAACACGGTTTCTAGGACTCTAAACCAAGTTTCATGCAACATGAGTGCTTATACGCGTCTCAATGAGCTTTGTACATGTTTGACGAACTTATGAAACATCTAACAACGCGTTTCTAGGACTCTAAACCAAGTTTCATGCAACATGAGTGCTTATAAGTGTCTCAATGAGCTTTGTACTAGTTTGACGAACTTATGAAACATATAACAACGCGGTTTCTAGGACTCTAAACGAAGTTTCATGCAACATGAGTGCTTATAAGTGTCTCAATGAGCTTTTTACTAGTTTGACGAACTTATGAAACATTTAACAACGCGTTTCTAGGACTCTAAACTAAGTTTCATACAACATGAGTGATTATAAGTGTCTCAATGAGCTTTGTACAAGTTTGACGAACTTATGAAACATCTAACAACGCGTTTCTAGGACTCTAAACCTAGTTTCATTCAACATGAGTGCTTATAAGTGTCTCAATGATCTTTGTACTGGTTTGACGAACTTATGAAACATCTAATAACTCGGTTTCTAAGACTCTAAACCAAGTTTCATGCAGCATGAGTGCTTATAAGTGTCTCAATGAGCTTTGTACAAGTTTGACGAACTTATGAAACATCTAACAACGCGGTTTCTAGGACTCTAAACCAAGTTTCATGCAACTTGAGTGCTTATAAGCGTCTCAATGATCTTTGTACAAGTTTGACGAACTTAAGAAACATCTAACAACGCGTTTCTAGGACTCTAAACCAAGTTTCATGCAACATGAGTGCTTATAAGTGTCTCAATGAGCTTTTTACTAGTTTGACGAACTTATGAAACATTTAACAACGCGTTTCTAGAACTCTAAACTAAGTTTCATGCAACATGAGTGCTTATAAGTGTCTCAATGAGCTTTGTACAAGTTTGACGAACTTATGAAACATCTAACAACGCGTTTCTAGGACTCTAAACCAAGTTTCATTCAACATGAGTACTTATAAGTGTCTCAATGAGCTTTTTACTAGTTTGAAGACCTTATGAAACATCTAACAACGCGTTTCTAGGACTCTAAACCAAGTTTCATGCAACATGAGTGCTTATAAGTGTCTCAATGAGCTTTGTACTAGTTTGACGAACTTATGAAACATTTAACAATTCGTTTCTAGGACTCTAAACCAAGTTTCGTACAACATGATTGCTTATAAGTGTCTCAATGAACTTTGTACTAGTTTGACGAACTTATGAAACATCTAACAACGCGTTTCTAGGTCTCTAAACCAAGTTTCATGCAACATGAGTGCTTATAAGTGTCTCAATGACCTTTTGACTAGTTTGACGAACATATGAAACATCTTACAACGCGGGTTCTAGGACTCTAAACCAAGTTTCATTCCACATGAGTTCTTATAAGTGTCTCAATGAGCTTTGTACAAGTTTTACGAACTTATGAAACATCTAACAACACGTTTCTAGGACTCTAAACCAAGTTTCTGTTGAGGATAAATTGTCAAGGATCAAGGTACATCAAGAGGGGGAAAAGTATAGTTGAGGCGTGTAGTCGACTACATCACAATGTAGTGAATACATATAGTTGACTATATGACAATGTAGTTGAGTCATGTAGTCGACTAATGTAGTTGAGTCATGTAGTCAACTACATCGCAAGACTAAAGAGCCGTTAGAGCTATAGACCAATGGACAAAGGAGTGTTCCCTTGTTGCTCTTTATATACTCTTGATAGGCTCTTGTAAAACCTCTAAGGAATTAATTCCTCCTATACTTATCAATAAAAGCTGAAACTTTTCCACAATGATTCTCTTAATTCTTTCTTAATCTCTTCTTAATCCACTCTATACTTTCACAAATCAACAATTTCATGCAACATGAGTGCTTATAAGTGTCTCAATGAGCTTTGTACTTGTTTGACGAACTTATGAAACATCTAACAACGCGTTTCTAGGACTCTAAACCAAGTTTCTTGCAACATGAGTGCTTATAATTGTCTCAATGAGCTTTGAAAAAGTTTGACGAACTTATGAAACATCTAGCAACGCGTTTCTAGGACTCTAAACCAAGTTTCATGCAACATGAGTGCTTATAAGTGTCTCAATGAGCTTTGTACTAGTTTGGCGAACTTATGAAACATCTAACAACGAGGTTTCTAGGACTCTAAACTAAGTTTCATGTAACATGAGTGCTTATAAGTGTCTCAATGAGTTTTTAACTAGTTTGACGAACATATGAAACATCTGACAACACGGGTTCTAGGACTCTAAACCAAGTTTCATGCAACATGAGTGCTTATAAGTGTCTCAATGAGCTTTGTACTATGTTGACGAACTTATGAAACATTTAACAATGCATTTCTAGGACTCTAAACCAAGTTTCATACAACATGAGTGCTTATAAGTGTCTCAATGAGCTTTGTACTAGTTTGACGAACTTATGAAACATCTAACAACGCGTTTCTAGGACTCTAAACCAAGTTTCATTCAACATGAGCGCTTATAAGTGTCTCAATGAGCTTTGTACAAGTTTTACGAACTTATGAAACTTCTAACAACTCATGTCTAGGACTCTAAACCA
Organism: Cochlearia excelsa; assembly: GCA_963556525.1. NCBI lineage: Eukaryota > Viridiplantae > Streptophyta > Magnoliopsida > Brassicales > Brassicaceae > Cochlearia > Cochlearia excelsa. Next base: position 125,596 of record CAUVZT010000070.1, read on the forward strand.
AGTTTCATGCAACATGAGTGCTTATAAGTGTCTCAATGAGCTTTGTACTAGTTTGACGAACTTATGAAACGTCTAACAACGCGTTTCTAGGACTCTAAACCAAGTTTCAAGCAACATGAGTGCTTATAAGTGTCTCAATGACCTTTGTACAAGTTTCACGAACATATGAAACAGCTAACAACGCGGTTTCTACGACTCTAAACCAAGTTTCATTCAACATGAGTGCTTATATGTGTCTCAATGAGCTTTGTACTAGTTTGACGAACTTATGAAACATATAACAACGCGGTTTCTAGGACTCTAAATGAAGTTTCATGCAACATGAGTGCTTATAAGTGTCTCAATGAGCTTTGTGCTGGTTTGATGAACTTATGAAACTTCTAATAACGCGGTTTCTAAGACTCTAAACCAAGTTTCATGCAACTTGAGTGCTTACAAGTGTCTCAATGAGCTTTGTACAAGTTTGACGAACTTATGAAACATCTAACAACGCGGTTTCTAGGACTCTAAACCAAGTTTCATGCAACATGAGTGCTTATAAGCGTCTCAATGAGCTTTGTACAAGTTTGACGAACTTATGAAACATCTAACAACGCGTTTCTAGGACTCTAAACCAAGTTTCATGCAACATGAGTGCTTATAAGTGTCTCAATGAGCTTTGTACTAGTTTGACGAACTTATGAAACATATAACAACGCGGTTTCTATGACTCTAAACGAAGTTTCATGCAACATGAGTGCTTATAAGTGTCTCAATAAGCTTTTTACTAGTTTGACGAACGTATAAAACATCTAACAACGCGTTTCTAGAACTCTAAACCAAGTTTCATCCAACATGAGTGTTTATAAGTGTATCAATGAGCTTTGTACAAGTTTGACGAAGTTATGAAACATCTAACAACGCGTTTCTAGGACTCTAAACCAAGTTTCATTCAACATAAGTACTTATAAGTGTCTCAATGAGCTTTGTACTAGTTTGAAGACCTTATGAAACATCTAACAACGCGTTTCTAGGATTCTAAACCAAGTTTCGTGCAACATGAGTGCTTATAAGTGTCTCAATGAGCTTTATACAAGTTTGACGAACATATGAAACATCTAACAACGCGGGTTCTATGACTCTAAACCAAGTTTCATTCTGCATGAGTGCTTATAAGTGTCTCAATGAACTTTGTACAAGTTTTACGAACTTATGAAATATCTAACAACGCGTTTCTAGGACTCTAAACCAAGTTTCATGGAACATGAGTGCTTATAAGTGTCTCAATGAGCTTTGTACTTGTTTGACAAACTTATGAAAAATCTAATAACGCGGTTTCTAAGACTCTAAACCAAGATTCATGCAACATGAGTGCTTATAAGCGTCTCAATGAGCTTTGTACAAGTTTGACGAACTTATGAAACATATAACAACGCGGTTTCTAGGACTCTAAACGAAGTTTCATGCAACATGAGTGCTTATAAGTGTCTCAATGAGCTTTGTACTGGTTTGACGAACTTATGAAACATCTAATAACGTGGTTTCTAAGACTCTAAACCAAGTTTCATGCAACATGAGTGCTTATAAGTGTCTCAATGAGCTTTGTACAAGTTTGACGAACTTATGAAACATCTAACAATACGGTTTCTAGGACTCTAAACCAAGTTTCATGCAACATGAGTGCTTATACGCGTCTCAATGAGCTTTGTACATGTTTGACGAACTTATGAAACATCTAACAACGCGTTTCTAGGACTCTAAACCAAGTTTCATGGAACATGAGTGCTTATAAGTGTCTCAATGAGCTTTTTACTAGTTTGACGAACTTATGAAACTTCTAACAACGCGTTACTAGGACTCTAAACGAAGTTTCATGCAACATGAGTGCTTATAAGCGTCTCAATGAGCTTTGTACAAGTTTGACGAACTTATGAAACATCTAACAACGCGTTTCTAGGACTCTAAACCAAGTTTCATGCAACATGAGTGCTTATAAGTGTCTCAATGAGCTTTGTACTAGTTTGACGAACTTATGAAACATTTAACAATTCGTTTCTAGGACTCTAAACCAAGTTTCATAGAACATGATTGCTTATAAGTGTCTCAATGAGCTTTGTACTAGTTTGACGAACTTATGAAACATCTAACAACACGTTTCTAGGACTCTAAACCAAGATTCATTCAACATGAGTGCTTATAAGTGTCTCAATGAGCTTTGTACTAGTTTTACGAAGTTATGAAACATCTAACAACGCGTTTCTAGGACTCTAAACCAAGTTTCATGCAACATGAGTGCTTATAAGTGTCTCAATGAGCTTTGTACTAGTTTTACGAACTCATGAAACATCTAACAACGCGTTTCTAGGACTCAAAACCAAGTTTCATGCAACATGAGTGCTTATAAGTGTCTCAATGAGCTTTGTACTTGTTTGACGAACTTATGAAACATCTAATAACGCGATTTCTAAGACTCTAAACCAAGTTTCATGCAACATGAGTGCTTATAAGCGTCTCAATGAGCTCTGTACAAGTTTGACGAACTTATGAAACATATAACAACGCGGTTTCTAGGACTCTAAACGAAGTTTCATGCAACATGAGTGCTTATAAGTGTCTCAATGAGCTTTGTACTGGTTTGACGAACTTATGAAACATCTAATAACGCGGTTTCTAAGACTCTAAACCAAGTTTCATTTAACATGAGTGCTCATAAGTGTCTCAATGAGCTTTGTACAAGTTTGACGAACTTATGAAACATCTAACAACACGGTTTTTAGGACTCTAAACCAAGTTTCATGCAACATGTGTGCTTATAAGCGTCTCAATGAGCTTTGTACATGTTTGACGAACTTATGAAACATCTAACAACGCGTTTCTAGGACTCTAAACCAAGTTTCATGCAACATGAGTGCTTATAAGTGTCTCAATGAGCTTTTTACTAGTTTGACGAACTTATGAAACATCTAACAACGCGGTTTCTAGGAATCTAAACCAAGTTTCATGCAACATGAGTGCTTATAAGCGTCTCAATGAGCTTTGTACAAGTTTGACGAACTTATGAAACATCTAACAACGCGTTTCTAGGACTCTAAACCAAGTTTCATGCAACATGAGTGCTTATAAGTGTCTCAATGAGCTTTGTACTAGTTTGACGAACTTATGAAACATATAACAACGCGGTTTCTAGGACTCTAAACGAAGTTTCATGCAACATGAGTGCTTATAAGTGTCTCAATGAGCGTTTTACTAGTTTGACGAACTTATTAAACATCTAACAACGCGTTTCTAGGACTCTAAACTAAGTTTCATGCAACATGAGTGTTTATAAGTGTATCAATGAGCTTTGTACAAGTTTGACGAACTTATGAAACATCTAACAACGCGTTTCTAGGACTCTAAACCAAGTTTCATTCAACATGAGTACTTATAAGTGTCTCAATGAACTTTGTACTAGTTTGAAGACCTTATGAAACATCTAACAACGCGTTTCTAGGACTCTAAACCAAGTTTAATGCAACATGAGTGCTTATAAGTGTCTCAATGAGCTTTGTACAAGTTTGACGAACATATGAAACATCTAACAACGCGGGTTCTATGACTCTAAACCAAGTTTCATTCCACATCAGTGCTTATAAGTGTCTCAATGAGCTTTGTACAAGTTTTACGAACTTATGAAACATCTAATAACGCGTTTCTAGGACTCTAAACCAAGTTTCATGCAACATGAGTGCTTATAAGTGTCTCAATGAGCTTTGTACTAGTTTGACGAACTTATGAAACATATAACAACGCGGTTTCTAGGACTCTAAACGAAGTTTCATGCAACATGAGTGCTTATAAGTGTCTCAATGAGCTTTTTACTAGTTTGACGAACTTATTAAACATCTAACAACGCGTTTCTAGGACTCTAAACTAAGTTTCATGCAACATGAGTGTTTATAAGTGTATCAATGAGCTTTGTACAAGTTTGACGAACTCATGAAACATCTAACAACGCGTTTCTAGGACTCTAAACCAAGTTTCATACAACATGAGTGCTTATAAGTGTCTCAATGAGCTTTGTACTTGTTTGACGAACTTATGAAACATCTAACAACACGTTTCTAGGACTCTAAACCAAGTTTCATGCAACATGAGTGCTTATAATTGTCTCAACGAGCTTTGTAAAAGTTTGACGAACTTATGAAACATCTAACAACGCGTTTTTAGGACTCTAAACCAAGTTTCATTCAACATGAGTGCTTATAAGTGTCTCAATGAACTTTGTACAAGTTTGACGAACATATGAAACATCTAACAACGCGGGTTCTAGGACTCTAAACCAAGTTTCATTCAACATGAGTGCTTATAAGTGTCTCAATGAGCTTTGTACAAGTTTGACGAACATATGAAACATCTAACAACGCGGGTTCTAGGACTCTAAACCAAGTTTCATTCCACATGAGTGCTTATAAGTGTCTCAATGAGTTTTGTACTTGTTTGACGAACTTATGAAACATATAACAACGCGTTTCTAGGACTCTAAACCAAGTATCATTCAACATGAGTGCTTATAAGTGTCTCAAGGAGATTTGTACTAGTTTGACGAACTCATGAAACATCTAACAACGCATTTCTTGGACTCTAAACCAAGTTTCATGCAACATGAGTGCTTATAAGTGTCTCAATGAGTTTTGTACTTGTTTGACGAACTTATGAAACATCTAACAACACGTTTCTAGGACTCTAAACCAAGTTTCATGCAACATGAGTGCTTATAATTGTCTCAACGAGCTTTGAAAAAGTTTGACGAACTTATGAAACATCTAACAACGCGTTTTTAGGACTCTAAACCAAGTTTCATTCAACATGAGTGCTTATAAGTGTCTCAATGAGCTTTCTACAAGTTTGACGAACATATGAAACATCTAACAACGCGGGTTCTAGGACTCTAAACCAAGTTTCATGCAACATGAGTGCTTATAAGCGTCTCAATGAGCTTTGTACATGTTTGACGAACTTATGAAACATCTAACAACGCGTTTCTAGGACTCTAAACCAAGTTTCATGCAACATGAGTGCTTATAAGTGTTTCAATGAGCTTTTTACTAGTTTGACGAAATTATGAAACATCTAACAACGCGTTACTAGGATTCTAAACTAAGTTTCATGCAACATGAGTGCTTATAAGTGTCTCAATGAGCTTTGTACAAGTTTGACGAACTTATGAAACATCTAACAACGCGTTTCTAGGATTCTAAACCAAGTTTCATTCAACATGAGTACTTATAAGAGTCTCAATGAGCTTTGTACTTGTTTGAAGACCTTATGAAACATCTAACAACGCGTTTCTAGGACTCTAAACCAAGTTTCATGCAACATGAGTGCTTATAAGCGTCTCAATGAGCTTTGTACAAGTTTGACGAACTTATGAAACATCTAACAACGCGTTTCTAGGACTCTAAACCAAGTTTCATGCAACATGAGTGCTTATAAGTGTCTCAATGAGCTTTGTACTAGTTTGACGAACTTATGAAACATATAACAACGCGGTTTCTAGGACTCTAAACGAAGTTTCATGCAACATGAGTGCTTATAAGTGTCTCAATGAGCGTTTTACTAGTTTGACGAACTTATTAAACATCTAACAACGCGTTTCTAGGACTCTAAACTAAGTTTCATGCAACATGAGTGTTTATAAGTGTATCAATGAGCTTTGTACAAGTTTGACGAACTTATGAAACATCTAACAACGCGTTTCTAGGACTCTAAACCAAGTTTCATTCAACATGAGTACTTATAAGTGTCTCAATGAACTTTGTACTAGTTTGAAGACCTTATGAAACATCTAACAACGCGTTTCTAGGACTCTAAACCAAGTTTAATGCAACATGAGTGCTTATAAGTGTCTCAATGAGCTTTGTACAAGTTTGACGAACATATGAAACATCTAACAACGCGGGTTCTATGACTCTAAACCAAGTTTCATTCCACATCAGTGCTTATAAGTGTCTCAATGAGCTTTGTACAAGTTTTACGAACTTATGAAACATCTAATAACGCGTTTCTAGGACTCTAAACCAAGTTTCATGCAACATGAGTGCTTATAAGTGTCTCAATGAGCTTTGTACTAGTTTGACGAACTTATGAAACATATAACAACGCGGTTTCTAGGACTCTAAACGAAGTTTCATGCAACATGAGTGCTTATAAGTGTCTCAATGAGCTTTTTACTAGTTTGACGAACTTATTAAACATCTAACAACGCGTTTCTAGGACTCTAAACTAAGTTTCATGCAACATGAGTGTTTATAAGTGTATCAATGAGCTTTGTACAAGTTTGACGAACTTATGAAACATCTAACAACGCGTTTCTAGGACTCTAAACCAAGTTTCATTCAACATGAGTACTTATAAGTGTCTCAATGAGCTTTGTACTAGTTTGAAGACCTTATGAAACATCTAACAACGCGTTTCTAGGACTCTAAACCAAGTTTCATGCAACATGAGTGCTTATAAGTGTCTCAATGAGCTTTGTACAAGTTTGACGAACATATGAAACATCTAACAACGCGGGTTCTATGACTCTAAACCAAGTTCTATTCCACATGATTGCTTATAAGTGTCTCAATGAGCTTTGTAGAAGTTTTACGAACTTATGAAACATCTAACAACGCGTTTCTAGGACTCTAAACCAAGTTTCATGGAACATGAGTGCTTATAAGTGTCTCAATGAGCTTTGTACTTGTTTGACAAACTTATGAAACATCTAATAACGCGGTTTCTAAGACTCTAAACCAAGTTTCATGCAACATGAGTGATTATAAGCGTCTCAATGAGCTTTGTACAAGTTTGACGAACTTATGAAACATATAACAACGCGGTTTCTAGGACTCTAAACGAAGTTTCATGCAACATGAGTGCTTATAAGTGTCTCAATGAGCTTTTTACTGGTTTGACGAACTTATGAAACATCTAATAACACGGTTTCTAAGACTCTAAAGCAAGTTTCATGCAACATGAGTGCTTATAAGTGTATCAATGAGCTTTGTATAAGTTTGACGAACTTATGAAACATCTAACAACGCGGTTTCTAGGACTCTAAACCAAGTTTCATGCAACATGAGTGCTTATAAGCGTCTCAATGATCTTGGTACATGTTTGACGAACTTATGAAACATCTAACAACGCGTTTCTAGGACTCTATACTAAGTTTCATGCAACATGAGTGCTTATAAGTGTCTCAATGAGCTTTTTACTAGTTTGACGAACTTATGAAACATCTAACAACGCGTTACTAGGATTCTAAACTAAGTTTCATGCAACATGAGTGCTTATAAGTGTCTCAATGAGCTTTGTACAAGTTTGACGAACTTATGAAACATCTAACAACGCGTTTCTAGGACTCTAAACCAAGTTTCATTCAACATGAGTACTTATAAGTGTATCAATGAGCTTTGTACTAGTTTGAAGACCTTATGAAACATCTAACAACGCGTTTCTAGGACTCTAAACCAAGTTTCATGCAACATGAGTTCTTATAAGTGTCTCAATGAGCTTTGTACTAGTTTGACGAACTTATGAAACATTTAACAATTCGTTTCTAGGACTCTAAACCAAGTTTCATACAACATGATTGCTTATAAGTGTCTCAATGAGCTTTGTACTAGTTTGACAAACTTATGAAACATCTAACAACGCGTTTCTAGGACTCTAAACCAAGTTTCATTCAACATGAGTGCTTATAAGTGTCGCAATGAGCTCTGTACTAGTTTTACGAAGTTATGAAACATCTAACAACGCGTTTCTAGGACTCTAAACCAAGTTTCATGCAACATGAGTGCTTATAAGTGTCTCAATGAGCTTTGTACTAGTTTTACGAACTTATGAAACATCTAACAACGCGTTTCTAGGACTCTAAACCAAGTTTCATTCAACATGAGTGCTTATAAGTGTCTCAAGGAGATTTGTACTAGTTTGACGAACTCATGAAACATCTAACAACGCGTTTCTAGGACTCTAAACCAAGTTTCATACAACATGAGTGCTTATAAGTGTCTCAATGAGCTTTGTACTTGTTTGACGAACTTATGAAACATCTAACAACACGTTTCTAGGACTCTAAACCAAGTTTCATGCAACATGAGTGCTTATAATTGTCTCAACGAGCTTTGTAAAAGTTTGACGAACTTATGAAACATCTAACAACGCGTTTTTAGGACTCTAAACCAAGTTTCATTCAACATGAGTGCTTATAAGTGTCTCAATGAACTTTGTACAAGTTTGACGAACATATGAAACATCTAACAACGCGGGTTCTAGGACTCTAAACCAAGTTTCATTCAACATGAGTGCTTATAAGTGTCTCAATGAGCTTTGTACAAGTTTGACGAACATATGAAACATCTAACAACGCGGGTTCTAGGACTCTAAACCAAGTTTCATTCCACATGAGTGCTTATAAGTGTCTCAATGAGTTTTGTACTTGTTTGACGAACTTATGAAACATATAACAACGCGTTTCTAGGACTCTAAACCAAGTATCATTCAACATGAGTGCTTATAAGTGTCTCAAGGAGATTTGTACTAGTTTGACGAACTCATGAAACATCTAACAACGCATTTCTTGGACTCTAAACCAAGTTTCATGCAACATGAGTGCTTATAAGTGTCTCAATGAGTTTTGTACTTGTTTGACGAACTTATGAAACATCTAACAACACGTTTCTAGGACTCTAAACCAAGTTTCATGCAACATGAGTGCTTATAATTGTCTCAACGAGCTTTGAAAAAGTTTGACGAACTTATGAAACATCTAACAACACGTTTTTAGGACTCTAAACCAAGTTTCATTCAACATGAGTGCTTATAAGTGTCTCAATGAGCTTTCTACAAGTTTGACGAACATATGAAACATCTAACAACGCGGGTTCTAGGACTCTAAACCAAGTTTCATGCAACATGAGTGCTTATAAGCGTCTCAATGAGCTTTGTACATGTTTGACGAACTTATGAAACATCTAACAACGCGTTTCTAGGACTCTAAACCAAGTTTCATGCAACATGAGTGCTTATAAGTGTTTCAATGAGCTTTTTACTAGTTTGACGAAATTATGAAACATCTAACAACGCGTTACTAGGATTCTAAACTAAGTTTCATGCAACATGAGTGCTTATAAGTGTCTCAATGAGCTTTGTACAAGTTTGACGAACTTATGAAACATCTAACAACGCGTTTCTAGGATTCTAAACCAAGTTTCATTCAACATGAGTACTTATAAGAGTCTCAATGAGCTTTGTACTTGTTTGAAGACCTTATGAAACATCTAACAACGCGTTTCTAGGACTCTAAACCAAGTTTTATGCAACATGAGTTCTTATAAGTGTCTCAATAAGCTTTGTACTAGTTTGACGAACTTATGAAACATTTAACAATTCGTTTCTAGGACTCTAAACCAAGTTTCATACAACATGATTGCTTATAAGTGTCTCAATGAGCTTTGTACTAGTTTGACAAATATATGAAACATCTAACAACGCGTTTCTAGGACTCTAAACCAAGTTTCATTCAACATGAGTGCTTATAAGTGTCGCAATGAGCTTTGTACTAGTTTTACGAAGTTATGAAATATCTAACAACGCGTTTCTAGGACTCTAAACCAAGTTTCATGCAACATGAGTGCTTATAAGTGTTTCAATGAGCTTTGTACTAGTTTTACGAACTTATGAAACATCTAACAACGCGTTTCTAGGACTCTAAACCAAGTTTCATTCAACATGAGTGCTTATAAGTGTCTCAAGGATATTTGTACTAGTTTGACGAACTCATGAAACATCTAACAACGCGTTTCTAGGACTCTAAACCAAGTTTCATGCAACATGAGTGCTTATAAGTGTCTCAATGAGCTTTGTACTTGTTTGACGAACTTATGAAACATCTAACAACGCGGTTTCTAGGACTCTAAAATAAGTTTCATGCAACATGAGTGCTTATAAGTGTCTCAATGAGCTTTGTACTTGTTTGACGAACTTATGAAACATCTAACAACACGTTTCTAGGACTCTAAACCAAATTTCATGCAACATGAGTGCTTATAATTGTCTCAACGAGCTTTGTACAAGTTTCACGAACATATGAAACATCTAACAACGAGGTTTCTAGGACTCTAAACCAAGTTTCATTCCACATGAGTGCTTATAAGTGTCTCAACGAGCTTTGTAAAAGTTTGACGAACTTATGAAACATCTAACAACGCGTTTTTAGGACTCTAAACCAAATTTCATTTAACATGAGTGCTTATAAGTGTCTCAATGAGCTTTCTACAAGTTTGACGAACATATGAAACATCTAACAACGCGGGTTCTAGGACTCTAAACTAAGTTTCATGCAACATGAGTGCTTATAAGTGTCTCAATGAGCTTTTGACTAGTTTGACGAACATATGAAACATCTAACAAGGCGGGTTCTAGGACTCTAAACCAAGTTTCATTCCACATGAGTCATTATAAGTGTCTCAATGAGCTTTGTACAAGTTTTACGAACTTATGAAACGTCTAACAACTCGTTTCTAGGACTCTAAACCAAGTTTCATGCAGCATGAATGCTTATAAGTGTCTCAATGAGCTTTGTACTATTTTGACGGACTTATGGAACGTCTAACAACGCGTTTCTAGGACTCTAAACCAAGTTTCATGCAACATGAGTGCTTATAAGTGTCTCAATGAGCTCTGTACAAGTTTCACGAACATATGAAACATCTAACAACGCGGTTTCTAGGACTCTAAACCAAGTTTCATGCAACATGAGTGCTTATAAGCGTCTCAATGAGCTTTGTACAAGTTAGACGAACTTATGAAACATCTAACAACGTGTTTCTAGGACTCTAAACCAAGTTTCATTCAACATGAGTGCTTATAAGTGTCTCAATGAGCTTTGTACAAGTTTCACGGACATATGAAACATCTAACAACGCGGTTTCTAGGACTCTAAACCAAGTTTCGTGCAACATGAGTGCTTATAAGCGTCTCAATGAGCTTTGTACAAGTTTGACGAACTTATGAAACATCTAACAACGTGTTTCTAGGACTCTAAACCAAGTTTCATGCAACATGAGTGCTTATAAGTGTCTCAATGAGCTTTGTACAAGTTTCACGAACATATGAAACATCTAACAACGAGGTTTCTAGGACTCTAAACCAAGTTTCATTCCACATGAGTGCTTATAAGTGTCTCAACGAGCTTTGTAAAAGTTTGACGAACTTATGAAACATCTAACAACGCGTTTTTAGGACTCTAAACCAAGTTTCATTCAACATGAGTGCTTATAAGTGTCTCAATGAGCTTTCTACAAGTTTGACGAACATATGAAACATCTAACAACGCGGGTTCTAGGACTCTAAACTAAGTTTCATGCAACATGAGTGCTTATAAGTGTCTCAATGAGCTTTTGACTATTTTGACGAACATATGAAACATCTAACAACGCGGGTTCTAGGACTCTACACAAAGTTTCATTCCACATGAGTCATTATAAGTGTCTCAATGAGCTTTGTACAAGTTTTACGAACTTATGAAACGTCTAACAACTCGTTTCTAGGACTCTAAACCAAGTTTCATACAGCATGAATGCTTATAAGTGTCTCAATGAGCTTCGTACTAGTTTGACGGACTTATGGAACGTCTAACAACGCGTTTCTAGGACTCTAAACTAAGTTTCATGCAACATGAGTGCTTATAAGTGTCTCAATGAGCTCTGTACAAGTTTCACGAACATATGAAACATCTAACAACGCGGTTTCTAGGACTCTAAACCAAGTTTCATGCAACATGAGTGCTTATAAGCGTCTCAATGAGCTTTGTACAAGTTAGACGAACTTATGAAACATCTAACAACGTGTTTCTAGGACTCTAAACCAAGTTTCATTCAACATGAGTGCTTATAAGTGTCTCAATGAGCTTTGTACAAGTTTCACGAACATATGAAACATCTAACAACGCGGTTTCTAGGACTCTAAACCAAGTTTCGTGCAACATTAGTGCTTATAAGCGTCTCAATGAGCTTTGTACAAGTTTGACGAACTTATGAAACATCTAACAACGTGTTTCTAGGACTCTAAACCAAGTTTCATGCAACATGAGTGCTTATAAGTGTCTCAATGAGCTTTGTACAAGTTTCACGAACATATGAAACATCTAACAACGAGGTTTCTAGGACTCTAAACCAAGTTTCATTCCACATGAGTGCTTATAAGTGTCTCAACGAGCTTTGTAAAAGTTTGACGAACTTATGAAACATCTAACAACACGTTTTTAGGACTCTAAACCAAGTTTCATTCAACATGAGTGCTTATAAGTGTCTCAATGAGCTTTCTACAAGTTTGACGAACATATGAAACATCTAACAACGCGGGTTCTAGGACTCTAAACTAAGTTTCATGCAACATGAGTGCTTATAAGTGTCTCAATGAGCTTTTGACTAGTTTGACGAACATATGAAACATCTAACAACGCGGGTTCTAGGACTCTACACCAAGTTTCATTCCACATGAGTCATTATAAGTGTCTCAATGTGCTTTGTACAAGTTTTACGAACTTATGAAACGTCTAACAATTCGTTTCTAGGACTCTAAACCAAGTTTCATGCAGCATGAATGCTTATAAGTGTCTCAATGAGCTTTGTACTAGTTTGACGAACTTATGGAACGTCTAACAACGCGTTTCTAGGACTCTAAACTAAATTTCATGCAACATGAGTGCTTATAAGTGTCTCAATGAGCTCTGTACAAGTTTCACGAACATATGAAACATCTAACAACGCGGTTTCTAGGACTCTAAACCAAGTTTCATGCAACATGAGTGCTTATAAGCGTCTCAATGAGCTTTGTACAAGTTAGACGAACTTATGAAACATCTAACAACGTGTTTCTAGGACTCTAAACCAAGTTTCATTCAACATGAGTGCTTATAAGTGTCTCAATGAGCTTTGTACAAGTTTCACGAACATATGAAACATCTAACAACGCGGTTTCTAGGACTCTAAACCAAGTTTCGTGCAACATGAGTGCTTATAAGCGTCTCAATGAGCTTTGTACAAGTTTGACGAACTTATGAAACATCTAACAACGTGTTTCTAGGACTCTAAACCAAGTTTCATGCAACATGAGTGCTTATAAGTGTCTCAATGAGCTTTGTACAAGTTTCACGAACATATGAAACATCTAACAACGAGGTTTCTAGGACTCTAAACCAAGTTTCATTCCACATGAGTGCTTATAAGCGTCTCAATGAGCTTTGTACAAGTTTGACGAACTTATGAAACATCTAACAACGTGTTTCTAGGACTGTAAACCAAGTTTCATGCAACATGAGTGCTTATAAGTGTCTCAATGAGCTTTCTACAAGTTTGACGAACATATGAAACATCTAACAACGCGGGTTCTAGGACTCTAAACTAAGTTTCATGCAACATGAGTGCTTATAAGTGTCTCAATGAGCTTTTGACTAGTTTGACGAACATATGAAACATCTAACAACGCGGGTTCTAGGACTCTAAACCAAGTTTCATTCCACATGAGTCATTATAAGTGTCTCAATGAGCTTTGTACAAGTTTTACGAACTTATGAAACGTCTAACAACTCGTTTCTAGGACTCTAAACCAAGTTTCATACAGCATGAATGCTTATAAGTGTCTCAATGAGCTTTGTACTAGTTTGACGGACTTATGGAACGTCTAACAACGCGTTTCTAGGACTCTAAACTAAGTTTCATGCAACATGAGTGCTTATAAGTGTCTCAATGAGCTATGTACAAGTTTCACGAACATATGAAACATCTAACAACGCGGTTTCTAGGACTCTAAACCAAGTTTCATGCAACAAGAGTGCTTATAAGCGTCTCAATGAGCTTTGTACAAGTTAGTCGAACTTATGAAACATCTAACAACGTGTTTCTAGGACTCTAAACCAAGTTTCATTCAACATGAGTGCTTATAAGTGTCTCAATGAGCTTTGTACAAGTTTCACGAACATATGAAACATCTAACAACGCGGTTTCTAGGACTCTAAACCAAGTTTCGTGCAACATGAGTGCTTATAAGCGTCTCAACGAGCTTTGTACAAGTTTGACGAACTTATGAAACATCTAACAACGTGTTTCTAGGACTCTAAACCAAGTTTCATGCAACATGAGTGCTTATAAGTGTCTCAATGAGTTTTGTACAAGTTTCACGAACATATGAAACATCTAACAACGAGGTTTCTAGGACTCTAAACCAAGTTTCATGCAACATGAGTGCTTATAAGCGTCTCAATGAGCTTTGTACAAGTTTGACGAACTTATGAAACATCTAACAACGTGTTTCTAGGACTCTAAACCAAGTTTCATGCAACATGAGTGCTTATAAGCGTCTCAATGAGCTTTGTACAAGTTTGACGAACATATGAAACATCTAACAACGCGGCTTCTATGACTCTAAACCAAGTTTCATTCCACATGAGTGCTTATAAGTGTCTCAATGAGCTTTGTACAAGTTTTACGAACTTATGAAACATCTAACAACGCGTTTCTAGGACTCTAAACCAAGTTTCATGCAACATGAGTGCTTATAAGTGTTTCAATGAGCTTTTTACTAGTTTGACGAACTTATGAAACATCTAACAACGCGTTACTAGGATTCTAAACTAAGTTTCATGCAACATGAGTGCTTATAAGTGTCTCAATGAGCTTTGTACAAGTTTGACGAACTTATGAAACATCTAACAACGCGTTTCTAGGACTCTAAACCAAGTTTCATTCAACATGAGTACTTATAAGAGTCTCAATGAGCTTTGTACTAGTTTGAAGACCTTATGAAACATCTAACAACGCGTTTCTAGGACTCTAAACCAAGTTTCATGCAACATGAGTTCTTATTAGTGTCTCAATAAGTTTTGTACTAGTTTGACGAAGTTATGAAACATTTAACAATTCGTTTCTAGGACTCTAAACCAAGTTTCATACAACATGATTGCTTATAAGTGTCTCAATGAGCTTTGTACTAGTTTGACAAATTTATGAAACATCTAACAACGCGTTTCTAGGACTCTAAACCAAGTTTCATTCAACATGAGTGCTTATAAGTGTCGCAATGAGCTTTGTACTAGTTTTACGAAGTTATGAAACATCTAACAACGCGTTTCTAGGACTCTAAACCAAGTTTCATGCAACATGAGTGCTTATAAGTGTCTCAATGAGCTTTGTACTAGTTTTACGAACTTATGAAACATCTAACAACGCGTTTCTAGGACTCTAAACCAAGTTTCATTCAACATGAGTGCTTATAAGTGTCTCAAGGAGATTTGTACTAGTTTGACGAACTCATGAAACATCTAACAACGCGTTTCTAGGACTCTAAACCAAGTTTCATGCAACATGAGTGCTTATAAGTGTCTCAATGAGCTTTGTACTTGTTTGACGAACTTATGAAACATCTAACAACGCGGTTTCTAGGACTCTAAACCAAATTTCATGCAACATGAGTGCTTATAATTGTCTCAACGAGCTTTGTATAAGTTTGACGAACTTATGAAACATCTAACAACGCGTTTCTAGGACTCTAAACCAAGTTTCATGCAACATGAGTGCTTATAAGTGTCTCAATGAGGTTTGTACTAGTTTTACGAACTTATGAAACATCTAACAACGCGTTTCTAGGACTCTAAACCAAGTTTCATGCAACATGAGTGCTTATAAGTGTCTCAATGAGCTTTGTACTAGTTTGACGAACTTATGAAACATCTAACAACGCGGTTTCTAGGACTCTAAACAAAGTTTCATGCAACATGAGTGCTTATAAGTGTCTCAATGAGCTTTTGACTAGTTTGACGAACATATGAAACATCTAACAACGCGGGTTCTAGGACTCTAAACCAAGTTTCATTCCACATGAGTCATTATAAGTGTCTCAATGAGCTTTGTACAAGTTTTACGAACTTATGAAACGTCTAACAACTCGTTTCTAGGACTCTAAACCAAGTTTCATGCAGCATGAATGCTTATAAGTGTATCAATGAGCTTTGTACTAGTTTGACGGAATTATGGAACGTCTAACAACGCGTTTCTAGGACTCTAAACCTTAGTTTCATGCAACATGAGTGCTTATAAGTGTCTCAATCAGCTACTGTACAAGTTTCACGAACATATGAAACATCTAACAACGCGGTTTCTAGGACTCTAAACCAAGTTTCATGCAACATGAGTGCTTATAAGCGTCTCAATGAGCTTTGTACAAGTTAGACGAACTTATGAAACATCTAACAACGTGTTTCTAGGACTCTAAACCAAGTTTCATTCAACATGAGTGCTTATAAGTGTCTCAATGAGCTTTGTACAAGTTTCACGAACATATGAAACATCTAACAACGCGGTTTCTAGGACTCTAAACCAAGTTTCGTGCAACATGAGTGCTTATAAGCGTCTCAATGAGCTTTGTACAAGTTTGACGAACTTATGAAACATCTAACAACGTGTTTCTAGGACTCTAAACCAAGTTTCATGCAACATGAGTGCTTATAAGTGTCTCAATGAGCTTTGTACAAGTTTCACGAACATATGAAACATCTAACAACGAGGTTTCTAGGACTCTAAACCAAGTTTCATGCAACATGAGTGCTTATAAGCGTCTCAATGAGCTTTGTACAAGTTTGACGAACTTATGAAACATCTAACAACGTGTTTCTAGGACTCTAAACCAAGTTTCATGCAACATGAGTGCTTATAAGTGTCTCAATGAGCTTTGTACAAGTTTGACGAACATATGAAACATCTAACAACGCGGCTTCTATGACTCTAAACCAAGTTTCATTCCACATGAGTGCTTATAAGTGTCTCAATGAGCTTTGTACAAGTTTTACGAACTTATGAAACATCTAACAACGCGTTTCTAGGACTCTAAACCAAGTTTCATGCAACATGAGTGCTTATAAGTGTCTCAATGAGCTTTGTACTAGTTTGGCGAACTTATGAAACATCTAACAACGCGGTTTCTAGGACTCTAAACTAAGTTTCATGTAACATGATTGCTTATAAGTGGCTCAATGAGCTTTTGACTAGTTTGACGAACATATGAAACATCTAACAACGCAGTTTCTAGGACTCTAAACCAAGTTTCATACAACATGAGTGCTTATAAGTGTCTCAATGAGCTTTGTACAAGTTTGAAGAACTTATGAAACATCTAACAACGCCTTTCTAGGACTCTAAACCAAGTTTCATGCAACATGAGTGCTTATAAGTGTCTCAATGAGCTTTGTACTATGTTGACGAACTTATGAAACATTTAATAAAGCATTTCTAGGACTCTAAACCAAGTTTCATACAACATGAGTGCTTATAAGTGTTTCAATGAGCTTTGTACTAGTTTGACGAACTTATGAAACATCTAACAACGCGTTTCTAGGACTCTAAACCAAGTTTCATGCAACATGAGTGCTTATAAGCGTCTCAATGAGCTTTGTACAAGTTTGACGAACTTATGAAACATCTAACAACTTGTTTCTAGGACTCTAAACCAAGTTTCATGCAACATGAGTGCTTATAAGCGTCTCAATGAGCTTTGTACAAGTTAGACGAACTTATGAAACATCTAACAACGTGTTTCTAGGACTCTAAACCAAGTTTCATTCAACATGAGTGCTTATAAGTGTCTCAATGAGCTTTGTACAAGTTTCACGAACATATGAAACATCTAACAACGCGGTTTCTAGGACTCTAAACCAAGTTTCGTGCAACATGAGTGCTTATAAGCGTCTCAATGAGCTTTGTACAAGTTTGACGAACTTATGAAACATCTAACAACGTGTTTCTAGGACTCTAAACCAAGTTTCATGCAACATGAGTGCTTATAAGTGTCTCAATGAGCTTTGTACAAGTTTCACGAACATATGAAACATCTAACAACGAGGTTTCTAGGACTCTAAACCAAGTTTCATTCCACATGAGTGCTTATAAGCGTCTCAATGAGCTTTGTACAAGTTTGACGAACTTATGAAACATCTAACAACGTGTTTCTAGGACTGTAAACCAAGTTTCATGCAACATGAGTGCTTATAAGTGTCTCAATGAGCTTTCTACAAGTTTGACGAACATATGAAACATCTAACAACGCGGGTTCTAGGACTCTAAACTAAGTTTCATGCAACATGAGTGCTTATAAGTGTCTCAATGAGCTTTTGACTAGTTTGACGAACATATGAAACATCTAACAACGCGGGTTCTAGGACTCTAAACCAAGTTTCATTCCACATGAGTCATTATAAGTGTCTCAATGAGCTTTGTACAAGTTTTACGAACTTATGAAACGTCTAACAACTCGTTTCTAGGACTCTAAACCAAGTTTCATACAGCATGAATGCTTATAAGTGTCTCAATGAGCTTTGTACTAGTTTGACGGACTTATGGAACGTCTAACAACGCGTTTCTAGGACTCTAAACTAAGTTTCATGCAACATGAGTGCTTATAAGTGTCTCAATGAGCTATGTACAAGTTTCACGAACATATGAAACATCTAACAACGCGGTTTCTAGGACTCTAAACCAAGTTTCATGCAACAAGAGTGCTTATAAGCGTCTCAATGAGCTTTGTACAAGTTAGTCGAACTTATGAAACATCTAACAACGTGTTTCTAGGACTCTAAACCAAGTTTCATTCAACATGAGTGCTTATAAGTGTCTCAATGAGCTTTGTACAAGTTTCACGAACATATGAAACATCTAACAACGCGGTTTCTAGGACTCTAAACCAAGTTTCGTGCAACATGAGTGCTTATAAGCGTCTCAACGAGCTTTGTACAAGTTTGACGAACTTATGAAACATCTAACAACGTGTTTCTAGGACTCTAAACCAAGTTTCATGCAACATGAGTGCTTATAAGTGTCTCAATGAGTTTTGTACAAGTTTCACGAACATATGAAACATCTAACAACGAGGTTTCTAGGACTCTAAACCAAGTTTCATGCAACATGAGTGCTTATAAGCGTCTCAATGAGCTTTGTACAAGTTTGACGAACTTATGAAACATCTAACAACGTGTTTCTAGGACTCTAAACCAAGTTTCATGCAACATGAGTGCTTATAAGCGTCTCAATGAGCTTTGTACAAGTTTGACGAACATATGAAACATCTAACAACGCGGCTTCTATGACTCTAAACCAAGTTTCATTCCACATGAGTGCTTATAAGTGTCTCAATGAGCTTTGTACAAGTTTTACGAACTTATGAAACATCTAACAACGCGTTTCTAGGACTCTAAACCAAGTTTCATGCAACATGAGTGCTTATAAGTGTTTCAATGAGCTTTTTACTAGTTTGACGAACTTATGAAACATCTAACAACGCGTTACTAGGATTCTAAACTAAGTTTCATGCAACATGAGTGCTTATAAGTGTCTCAATGAGCTTTGTACAAGTTTGACGAACTTATGAAACATCTAACAACGCGTTTCTAGGACTCTAAACCAAGTTTCATTCAACATGAGTACTTATAAGAGTCTCAATGAGCTTTGTACTAGTTTGAAGACCTTATGAAACATCTAACAACGCGTTTCTAGGACTCTAAACCAAGTTTCATGCAACATGAGTTCTTATTAGTGTCTCAATAAGTTTTGTACTAGTTTGACGAAGTTATGAAACATTTAACAATTCGTTTCTAGGACTCTAAACCAAGTTTCATACAACATGATTGCTTATAAGTGTCTCAATGAGCTTTGTACTAGTTTGACAAATTTATGAAACATCTAACAACGCGTTTCTAGGACTCTAAACCAAGTTTCATTCAACATGAGTGCTTATAAGTGTCGCAATGAGCTTTGTACTAGTTTTACGAAGTTATGAAACATCTAACAACGCGTTTCTAGGACTCTAAACCAAGTTTCATGCAACATGAGTGCTTATAAGTGTCTCAATGAGCTTTGTACTAGTTTTACGAACTTATGAAACATCTAACAACGCGTTTCTAGGACTCTAAACCAAGTTTCATTCAACATGAGTGCTTATAAGTGTCTCAAGGAGATTTGTACTAGTTTGACGAACTCATGAAACATCTAACAACGCGTTTCTAGGACTCTAAACCAAGTTTCATGCAACATGAGTGCTTATAAGTGTCTCAATGAGCTTTGTACTTGTTTGACGAACTTATGAAACATCTAACAACGCGGTTTCTAGGACTCTAAACCAAATTTCATGCAACATGAGTGCTTATAATTGTCTCAACGAGCTTTGTATAAGTTTGACGAACTTATGAAACATCTAACAACGCGTTTCTAGGACTCTAAACCAAGTTTCATGCAACATGAGTGCTTATAAGTGTCTCAATGAGGTTTGTACTAGTTTTACGAACTTATGAAACATCTAACAACGCGTTTCTAGGACTCTAAACCAAGTTTCATGCAACATGAGTGCTTATAAGTGTCTCAATGAGCTTTGTACTAGTTTGACGAACTTATGAAACATCTAACAACGCGGTTTCTAGGACTCTAAACAAAGTTTCATGCAACATGAGTGCTTATAAGTGTCTCAATGAGCTTTTGACTAGTTTGACGAACATATGAAACATCTAACAACGCGGGTTCTAGGACTCTAAACCAAGTTTCATTCCACATGAGTCATTATAAGTGTCTCAATGAGCTTTGTACAAGTTTTACGAACTTATGAAACGTCTAACAACTCGTTTCTAGGACTCTAAACCAAGTTTCATGCAGCATGAATGCTTATAAGTGTATCAATGAGCTTTGTACTAGTTTGACGGAATTATGGAACGTCTAACAACGCGTTTCTAGGACTCTAAACCTTAGTTTCATGCAACATGAGTGCTTATAAGTGTCTCAATCAGCTCTGTACAAGTTTCACGAACATATGAAACATCTAACAACGCGGTTTCTAGGACTCTAAACCAAGTTTCATGCAACATGAGTGCTTATAAGCGTCTCAATGAGCTTTGTACAAGTTAGACGAACTTATGAAACATCTAACAACGTGTTTCTAGGACTCTAAACCAAGTTTCATTCAACATGAGTGCTTATAAGTGTCTCAATGAGCTTTGTACAAGTTTCACGAACATATGAAACATCTAACAACGCGGTTTCTAGGACTCTAAACCAAGTTTCGTGCAACATGAGTGCTTATAAGCGTCTCAATGAGCTTTGTACAAGTTTGACGAACTTATGAAACATCTAACAACGTGTTTCTAGGACTCTAAACCAAGTTTCATGCAACATGAGTGCTTATAAGTGTCTCAATGAGCTTTGTACAAGTTTCACGAACATATGAAACATCTAACAACGAGGTTTCTAGGACTCTAAACCAAGTTTCATGCAACATGAGTGCTTATAAGCGTCTCAATGAGCTTTGTACAAGTTTGACGAACTTATGAAACATCTAACAACGTGTTTCTAGGACTCTAAACCAAGTTTCATGCAACATGAGTGCTTATAAGTGTCTCAATGAGCTTTGTACAAGTTTGACGAACATATGAAACATCTAACAACGCGGCTTCTATGACTCTAAACCAAGTTTCATTCCACATGAGTGCTTATAAGTGTCTCAATGAGCTTTGTACAAGTTTTACGAACTTATGAAACATCTAACAACGCGTTTCTAGGACTCTAAACCAAGTTTCATGCAACATGAGTGCTTATAAGTGTCTCAATGAGCTTTGTACTAGTTTGGCGAACTTATGAAACATCTAACAACGCGGTTTCTAGGACTCTAAACTAAGTTTCATGTAACATGATTGCTTATAAGTGGCTCAATGAGCTTTTGACTAGTTTGACGAACATATGAAACATCTAACAACGCAGTTTCTAGGACTCTAAACCAAGTTTCATACAACATGAGTGCTTATAAGTGTCTCAATGAGCTTTGTACAAGTTTGAAGAACTTATGAAACATCTAACAACGCCTTTCTAGGACTCTAAACCAAGTTTCATGCAACATGAGTGCTTATAAGTGTCTCAATGAGCTTTGTACTATGTTGACGAACTTATGAAACATTTAATAAAGCATTTCTAGGACTCTAAACCAAGTTTCATACAACATGAGTGCTTATAAGTGTTTCAATGAGCTTTGTACTAGTTTGACGAACTTATGAAACATCTAACAACGCGTTTCTAGGACTCTAAACCAAGTTTCATGCAACATGAGTGCTTATAAGCGTCTCAATGAGCTTTGTACAAGTTTGACGAACTTATGAAACATCTAACAACGTGTTTCTAGGACTCTAAACCAAGTTTCATGCAACATGAGTGCTTATAAGCGTCTCAATGAGCTTTGTACAAGTTTGACGAACATATGAAACATCTAACAACGCGGCTTCTATGACTCTAAACCAAGTTTCATTCCACATGAGTGCTTATAAGTGTCTCAATGAGCTTTGTACAAGTTTTACGAACTTATGAAACATCTAACAACGCGTTTCTAGGACTCTAAACCAAGTTTCATGCAACATGAGTGCTTATAAGTGTTTCAATGAGCTTTTTACTAGTTTGACGAACTTATGAAACATCTAACAACGCGTTACTAGGATTCTAAACTAAGTTTCATGCAACATGAGTGCTTATAAGTGTCTCAATGAGCTTTGTACAAGTTTGACGAACTTATGAAACATCTAACAACGCGTTTCTAGGACTCTAAACCAAGTTTCATTCAACATGAGTACTTATAAGAGTCTCAATGAGCTTTGTACTAGTTTGAAGACCTTATGAAACATCTAACAACGCGTTTCTAGGACTCTAAACCAAGTTTCATGCAACATGAGTTCTTATTAGTGTCTCAATAAGTTTTGTACTAGTTTGACGGAGTTATGAAACATTTAACAATTCGTTTCTAGGACTCTAAACCAAGTTTCATACAACATGATTGCTTAAAAGTGTCTCAATGAGCTTTGTACTAGTTTGACAAATTTATGAAACATCTAACAACGCGTTTCTAGGACTCTAAACCAAGTTTCATTCAACATGAGTGCTTATAAGTGTCGCAATGAGCTTTGTACTAGTTTTACGAAGTTATGAAACATCTAACAACGCGTTTCTAGGACTCTAAACCAAGTTTCATGCAACATGAGTGCTTATAAGTGTCTCAATGAGCTTTGTACTAGTTTTACGAACTTATGAAACATCTAACAACGCGTTTCTAGGACTCTAAACCAAGTTTCATTCAACATGAGTGCTTATAAGTGTCTCAAGGAGATTTGTACTAGTTTGACGAACTCATGAAACATCTAACAACGCGTTTCTAGGACTCTAAACCAAGTTTCATGCAACATGAGTGCTTATAAGTGTCTCAATGAGCTTTGTACTTGTTTGACGAACTTATGAAACATCTAACAACGCGGTTTCTAGGACTCTAAACCAAATTTCATGCAACATGAGTGCTTATAATTGTCTCAACGAGCTTTGTAAAAGTTTGACGAACTTATGAAACATCTAACAACGCGTTTCTAGGACTCTAAACCAAGTTTCATGCAACATGAGTGCTTATAAGTGTCTCAATGAGGTTTGTACTAGTTTTACGAACTTATGAAACATCTAACAACGCGTTTCTAGGACTCTAAACCAAGTTTCATGCAACATGAGTGCTTATAAGTGTCTCAATGAGCTTTGTACTAGTTTGACGAACTTATGAAACATCTAACAGCGCGGTTTATAGGACTCTAAACTAAGTTTCATGCAACATGAGTGCTTATAAGTGTCTCAATGAGCTTTTGACTAGTTTGACGAACATATGAAACATCTAACAACGCGGGTTCTAGGACTCTAAACCAAGTTTCATTCCACATGAGTCATTATAAGTGTCTCAATGAGCTTTGTACAAGTTTTACGAACTTATGAAACGTCTAACAACTCGTTTCTAGGACTCTAAACCAAGTTTCATGCAGCATGAATGCTTATAAGTGTATCAATGAGCTTTGTACTAGTTTGACGGAATTATGGAACGTCTAACAACGCGTTTCTAGGACTCTAAACCTTAGTTTCATGCAACATGAGTGCTTATAAGTGTCTCAATCAGCTCGTACAAGTTTCACGAACATATGAAACATCTAACAACGCGGTTTCTAGGACTCTAAACCAAGTTTCATGCAACATGAGTGCTTATAAGCGTCTCAATGAGCTTTGTACAAGTTAGACGAACTTATGAAACATCTAACAACGTGTTTCTAGGACTCTAAACCAAGTTTCATTCAACATGAGTGCTTATAAGTGTCTCAATGAGCTTTGTACAAGTTTCACGAACATATGAAACATCTAACAACGCGGTTTCTAGGACTCTAAACCAAGTTTCGTGCAACATGAGTGCTTATAAGCGTCTCAATGAGCTTTGTACAAGTTTGCCGAACTTATGAAACATCTAACAACGTGTTTCTAGGACTCTAAACCAAGTTTCATGCAACATGAGTGCTTATAAGTGTCTCAATGAGCTTTGTACAAGTTTCACGAACATATGAAACATCTAACAACGAGGTTTCTAGGACTCTAAACCAAGTTTCATGCAACATGAGTGCTTATAAGCGTCTCAATGAGCTTTGTACAAGTTTGACGAACTTATGAAACATCTAACAACGTGTTTCTAGGACTCTAAACCAAGTTTCATGCAACATGAGTGCTTATAAGTGTCTCAATGAGCTTTGTACAAGTTTGACGAACATATGAAACATCTAACAACGCGGCTTCTATGACTCTAAACCAACTTTCATTCCACATGAGTGCTTATAAGTGTCTCAATGAGCTTTGTACAAGTTTTACGAACTTATGAAACATCTAACAACGCGTTTCTAGGACTCTAAACCAAGTTTCATGCAACATGAGTGCTTATAAGTGTCTCAATGAGCTTTGTACTAGTTTGGCGAACTTATGAAACATCTAACAACACGGTTTCTAGGACTCTAAACTAAGTTTCATGTAACATGATTGCTTATAAGTGGCTCAATGAGCTTTTGACTAGTTTGACGAACATATGAAACATCTAACAACGCAGTTTCTAGGACTTTAAACCAAGTTTCATACAACATGAGTGCTTATAAGTGTCTCAATGAGCTTTGTACAAGTTTGAAGAACTTATGAAACATCTAACAACGCCTTTCTAGGACTCTAAACCAAGTTTCATGCAACATGAGTGCTTATAAGTGTCTCAATGAGCTTTGTACTATGTTGACGAACTTATGAAACATTTAACAAAGCATTTCTAGGACTCTAAACCAAGTTTCATACAACATGAGTGCTTATAAGTGTTTCAATGAGCTTTGTACTAGTTTGACGAACTTATGAAACATCTAACAACGCGTTTCTAGGACTCTAAACCATGTTTCATGCAACATGAGTGCTTATAAGTGTCTCAATGAGCTTTGTATAAGTTTTACGAACTTATGAAACGTCTAACAACTCGTTTCTAGGACTCTAAACCAATTTTCATGCAACATGAGTGCTTATAAGTGTCTCAATGAGCTTTGTACTAGTTTGACGAACTTATGAAACGTCTAACAACACGTTTCTAGGACTCTAAACCAAGTTTCATGCAACAAAAGTGCTTATAAGTGTCTCAATGAGCTTTGTACAAATTTCACGAACATATGAAACAGCTAACAACTCGGTTTCTAGGACTCTAAACCATGTTTCATTCAACATGAGTGCTTATATGTGTCTCAATGAGCTTTGTACTAGTTTGACGAACTTATGAAACAGCTAACAACTCGGTTTCTAGGACTCTAAACCATGTTTCATTCAACATGAGTGCTTATATGTGTCTCAATGAGCTTTGTACTAGTTTGACGAACTTATGAAACATATAACAACGCGGTTTCTAGGACTCTAAACGAAGTTTAATGCAACATGAGTGCTTATAAGTGTCTCAACGAGCTTTGTAAAAGTTTGACGAACTTATGAAACATCTAACAACGCGTTTCTAGGACTCTAAACCAAGTTTCATGCAACATGAGTGCTTATAAGTGTCTCATACGTTCGTAAAACTTATACAAAGCTCATTGAGGAACTTATAAGCTCTCATGTTGCATGAAACTTGGTAAAGAGTCCTAGAAACGTGTTGTTAGATGTTTCATAAGTTCGTGAAACTTGTACAAAGCTCATTGAGATACTTATAAGCACTCATGTTGCATGAAACTTGATTTAGAGTCCTAGAAACGCGTTGTTAGATGTTTCATACGTTCGTCAAACTTGTACAAAGCTCATTGAGATACTTATAAGCACTCATGTTGCATGAAACAT
The DNA here is from genome assembly GCA_963556525.1 of Cochlearia excelsa. NCBI lineage: Eukaryota > Viridiplantae > Streptophyta > Magnoliopsida > Brassicales > Brassicaceae > Cochlearia > Cochlearia excelsa. Next base: position 151,803 of record CAUVZT010000070.1, read on the forward strand.
GGTTTAGAGTCCTAGAAACGCAGTGTGAGATGTTTCATAAGTTCGTCAAACTTGTATAAAACTCATTGAGACACTTATAATCATTCATGTTGCATGAAACTTGGTTTAGAGTCCTAGAAACGAGTTGTTAGATGTTTCATAAGTTCGTGAAACTTGTACAAAGCTCATTGAGGAACTTATCGCACTCATGTTGCATGAAACTTGGTTTAGAATCCTAGAAACGTGTTGTTAGATTTTTCATACGTTCGTAAAACTTGTACAAAGCTCATTGAGGAACTTATAAACACTCATGTTGCATGAAACTTGATTTAGAGTCCTAGAAATACGTTGTTAGATGTTCATAAGTTCGTTAAACTTGTACAAAGATCATTCGAGAACTTATAAGAACTCATGTTGCATGAAACTTGGTTTAGAGTCCTAGAAACACGTTGTTAGATGTTTCATACGTTCGTCAAACTTTTACAAAGCTCATTGAGGAACTTATAAGCTCTCATTGTGCATGAAACTTGGTTTAGAGTCCTAGAAACGCGTTGTCGAGGTTTCATAAGATCGTCAAACTAGTACAAATCTCATTGAGACACTTATAAGCACTCATGTTGCATGAAACTTGGTTTTGAGTCCTAGAAACGCGTTGTTAGATGTTTCATAAGTTCGTCAAACTTGTATAAAGCTCATTGAGACACTTATAATCATTCATGTTGCATGAAACTTGGTTTACAGATCCTAGAAACACGTTGTTAGATGTTTCATACATTCGTCAAACTTTTACAAAGCTCATTGAGGAACTTATAAGCTCTCATTGTGCATGAAACTTGGTTTAGAGTCCTAGAAACGCGTTGTTAGAGGTTTCATAAGTTCGTGAATCTTGTACTAAGCTCATGGAGGCACTTATAAGCACTCATGTTGCATGAAACTTGGTTTAGAGTCCTAGAAACGCGTTGTTAGATGTTTCATACGTTCGTCAAACTTGTACAAAGCTCATTGAGGAACATGTTGCATGAAACTTGGTTTAGAGTGCTAGAAACGCGTTGTTAGATGTTTCATAAGTTCGTCAAACTTGTATAAAGCTCATTGAGGAACTTATAAGCACTCATGTTGCATGAAACCTCGTTTAGAGTCCTAGAAACGCGTTGTTAGATGTTTCATAAGTTCGTGAAACTTGTACAAAGCTCATTGAGATACTTATAAGCACTCATGTTGCATGAAACTTGGTTTAAAGTCCTAGAAACGCGTTGTTAGATGTTTCATACGTTCGTCAAACTTGTACAAAGCTCATTGGGGAACTTATAAGCTCTCATGTTGCATGAAACTTGGTTTAGATTCCTAGAAATGCGTTGTTAGATGTTTCATAAGTTCGTCAAACTTGTACAAAGCTCATTGAGATACTTATAAGCACTCAAGTTGCATGGACCTTGGTTTAGAGTCCTAGAAACGCGTTGTTAGATGTTTCATAAGTTCTTCAAACTTGTATAAAGCTCATTGAGACACTTATAATCATTCATGTTGCATAAAACTTGGTTAAGAGTCCTAGAAACGCGTTGTTAGATGTTTTATAAGTTCGTGAAAATTGTACAAAGCTCATTGAGGAATTTATAAGCACTCATGTTGCATGAAACTTGGTTTAGAATCCTAGAAACTCGTTGTTAGATGTTTCATACGTTCGTAAAACTTGTACAAAGCTCATTGATAAACTTATAAGCTCTCATATTGCATGAAACTTGGTTACGAATCCTAGAAACGCGTTGTCGATGTTCATAAGTTCGTGAAACTTGTAAAAAGTTCATTGAGGAACTTATAAGCACTCATGTTGCATGAAACTTGGTTTAGAGTCCTAGAAACACGTTGTTAGATGTTTCATACGTTCGTCAAACTTTTACAAAGCTCATTGAGGAACTTATATGCTCTTATTGTGCATGAAACTTGGTTTAGAGTCCTAGAAATGCGTTGTTAGAGCACTCATGTTGCATGAAACTTGGTTTAGAGTCCTAGAAAGGCGTTGTTAGATGTTTCATACGTTCGTCAAACTTGTACAAAGCTTATTGAAGAACTTATAAGCTCTCATGTTGCATGAAACTTGGTTTCGCGTTGTTAGATGTTTCATAAGTTCGTCAAAGTTGTATAAAGCTCATTGAGACACTTATAATCACTCATGTTGCATGAAACTTGGTTTAGAGTCCTAGAAACGCGTTGTTAGATGTTTCATAAGTTCGTCAAACTTGTACAAAGCTCATTGAGGAACTTATAAGCGCTCATGTTGCATGAAACTTGGTTTAGAGTCCTAGAAACGCGTTGTTAGATGTTTCATACGTTCGTCAAACTTGTACAAAGCTTATTGAGGAACTTATAAGCGCTCAAGTTGCATGAAACTTGATTTAGAGTCCTAGAAACGCGTTGTAAGATGTTTATAAGTTCGTGAAACTTGTACAAAGCTCATTGAGGAACTTATAAGCACTCATGTTGCATGAAACTTGGTTTAGACTCCTAGAAACACGTTGTTAGATGTTTCATACGTTCGTCAAACTTTTACAAAGCTCATTGAGGAACTTATAAGCTCTCATTGTGCATGAAAATTGGTTTAGAGTCCTAGAAACGCGTTGTTAGAGGTTGCATAAGTTCGTGAAACTTGTACAAAGCTCAATGAGACACTTATAATCAATCATGTTGCATGAAACTTGGTTTAGAGTCCTAGAAACGCGTTGTTAGATGTTTCATAAGTTCGTGAAACTTCTATAAAGCTCATTGAGGAACTTATAAGCACTCATGTTGTATGAAACCTCGTTTAGAGTCCTAGAAACGCGTTGTAAGATGTTTCATAAGTTCGTGAAACTTGTACAAAGCTCATTGAGATACTTATAAGCACTCATGTTGCATGAAACTTAGTTTAAAGTCCTAGAAACGCGGTGTTAGATGTTTCATACGTTCGTCAAACTTGTACAAAGCTCATTGAGGAACTTATAAGCTCTCATGTTGCATGAAACTTGGTTTAGATTCCTAGAAACGCGTTGTTAGATGTTTCATAAGTTCGTAAAACTTGTACAAACCTCATTGAGATACTTATAAGCACTCAAGTTGCATGAAACTTGGTTTAGAGTCCTACAAACGCGTTGTTAGATGTTTCATAAGTTCTTCAAACTTGTATAAAGCTCATTGAGACACTTATAATTATCCATGTTGCATGAAACTTGCTTTAGAGTCCTAGAAACGCGTTGTTAGATGTTTCATAAGTTCGTGAAAATTGTACAAAGCTCATTGAGGAATTTATAAGCACTCATGTTGCATGAAACTTGATTTAGAATCTTAGAAACTCGTTGTTAGATGTTTCATACGTTCGTAAAACTTGTACAAAGCTCATTGAGGAACTTCTAAGCTCTCATTGTGCATGAAACTTGGTTTAGAGTCCTAGAAATGCGTTGTTAGAGGATTCATAAGTTCATGAAACTTGTACAAAGCTCATTGAGACACTTATAATCACTCATGTTGCATGAAACTTGGTTTAGAGTCCTAGAAACGCGTTGTTAGATGTTTCATAAATTCGTCAAACTTGTACAAAGCTCATTGAGGAACTTATAAGCGCTCATGTTGCATGAAACTTTGTTTAGAGTCTTAGAAACGCGTTGTTAGATGTTTCATACGTTCGTCAAACTTGTACAAAGCTCATTGAGGAACTTATAAGCGCTCAAGTTGCATGAAACTTGATTTAGAGTCCTAGAAACGCGTTGTTAGATGTTTATAAGTTCGTGAAACTTGTACAAAGCTCATTGAGATACTTATAAGCACTCATGTTGCATGAAACTTGGTTTAGAGTCCTAGAAACGCGTTGTTAGATGTTTCATACGTTCGACAAACTTGGTCAAAGCTCATTGAGGAACTTATAAGCACTCATGTTGCATGAAACTTGGTTTAGAATCCTAGAAACGCGTTGTTAGATGTTTCATACGTTCGTAAAACTTGTACAAAGCTCATTGAGGAACTTATAAGCTCTCATGTTGCATGAAACTTTGTTTAGAGTCCTAGAAACGCATTGTTAGATGTTAATAAGTTCGTGAAACTTGTACAAAGCTCATTGAGGAACATATAAGCACTCATGTTGCATGAAACTTGGTTTAGCGTCCTAGAAACACGCTGTTAGATGTTTCATACGTTCGTCAAACTTTTACAAAGCTCATTGAGGAACTTATAAGCTCTCATTGTGCATGAAACTTGGTTTAGAGTCCTAGAAATGCGTTGTTAGAGGTTTCATAAGTTCGTGAAACTTGTAAAAAGCTCATTGAGACACTTATAATCACTCATGTTGCATGAAACTTGGTTTAGAGTCCTAGAAACGTGTTGTTAGATGTTTCATAAGTTCGTGAAACTTGTATAAATCTCATTGAGGAACTTATAAGCACTAATGTTGCATGAAACCTCGTTTAGAGTCCTAGAAACGCGTTGTTAGATGTTTCATACGTTCGTCAAACTTGTATAAAGCTCATTGAGATACTTATAAGCGCTCATGTTGTATGAAACTTGGTTTAGAGTGCTAGAAACGCGTTGTTAGATGTTTCATACGTTCGTCAAACTTGTACAAAGCTCATTGAGGAACTTATAAGCGCTCATGTTGCATGAAACTTGGTTTAGAGTCTTAGAAACGCGTTGTTAGATGTTTCATAAGTTCGTGAAACTTTTACAAAGCTCATTGAGGTACTTATAAGCACTCATGTTGCATGAAACTAGGTTTAGAATCCTAGAAACGCGTTGTTAGATGTTTCATACGTTCGTCAAACTTGTACAAGTTCATTGAGGAACTTATAAGCATTCATGTTGCATGAAACTTGGTTTAGAGTCCTAGAAACGAGTTGTTAGATGTTTCATAAGTTCGTCAAACTTGTACAAAGCTCATTGAGGAACTTATAAGCGCTCAAGTTGCATGAAACTTGATTTAGAGTCCTAGAAACGCGTTGTTAGATGTTTATAAGTTCGTGAAACTTGTACAAAGCTCATTGAGATACTTATAAGCACTCATGTTGCATGAAACTTGGTTTAGAGTCCTAGAAACGCGTTGTTAGATGTTTCATACGTTCGACAAACTTGGTCAAAGCTCATTGAGGAACTTATAAGCACTCATGTTGCATGAAACTTGGTTTAGAGTCCTAGAAACACGTTGTTAGATGTTTCATAAGTTCTTCAAACTTGTACAAAGCTCATTGAGGAACTTATAAGCACTCATGTTGCATGAAACTTGGTTTAGAATCCTAGAAACGAGTTGTTAGATGTTTCATACGTTCGTAAAACTTGTACAAAGCTCATTGAGGAACTTATAAGCTTTCATGTTGCATGAAACTTTGTTTAGAGTCCTAGAAACGCGTTGTTAGATGTTAATAAGTTCGTGAAACTTGTACAAAGCTCATTGAGGAACATATAAGCACTCATGTTGCATGAAACTTGGTTTAGCGTCCTAGAAACACGCTGTTAGATGTTTCATACGTTCGTCAAACTTTTACAAAGCTCATTGAGGAACTTATAAGCTCTCATTGTGCATGAAACTTGGTTTAGAGTCCTAGAAATGCGTTGTTAGAGGTTTCATAAGTTCGTGAAACTTGTAAAAAGCTCATTGAGACACTTATAATCACTCATGTTGCATGAAACTTGGTTTAGAGTCCTAGAAACGTGTTGTTAGATGTTTCATAAGTTCGTGAAACTTGTATAAAGCTCATTGAGGAACTTATAAGCACTCATGTTGCATGAAACCTCGTTTAGAGTCCTAGAAACGCGTTGTTAGATGTTTCATACGTTCGTCAAACTTGTACAAAGCTCATTGAGGAACTTATAAGCGCTCATGTTGCATGAAACTTGGTTTAGAGTCCTAGAAACGCGTTGTTAGATGTTTCATAAGTTCGTGAAACTTGTACAAAGCTCATTGAGGTACTTATAAGCACTCATGTTGCATGAAACTAGGTTTAGAATCCTAGAAACGCGTTGTTAAATGTTTCATACGTTCGTCAAACTTGTACAAAGTTCATTGAGGAACTTATAAGCTCTCATGTTGCATGAAACTTGGTTTAGAGTCCTAGAAACGAGTTGTTAGATGTTTCATAAGTTCGTCAAACTTGTACAAAGCTCATTGAGATACTTATAAGCACTCAAGTTGCATGAAACTTGGTTTAGAGTCCTAGAAACGCGTTGTTAGATGTTTCATAAGTTCTTCAAACTTGTATAAAGCTCATTGAGACACTTATAATCATTCATGTTGCTTGAAAATTGGATTAGAGTCCTAGAAACGCGTTGTTAGATGTTTCATAAGTTCGTGAAAGCTGTACAAAGCTCATTGAGGAATTTATAAGCACTTATGTTACATGAAACTTGGTTTAGAATCCTAGAAACTCGTTGTTAGATGTTTCTTACGTTCGTAAAACTTGTACAAAGCTCATTGAGGAAATTATAAGCTCTCATGTTGCATGAAACTTGGTTACGAATCCTAGAAACGCGTTGTTAGATGTTCATAAGTTCGTGAAACTTGTACAAAGCTCATTGAGGAATTTATAAGCACTCATGTTGCATAAAACTTGGTTTAGAGTCCTAGAAACACGTTGTTAGATGTTTCATACGTTCGTCAAACTTTTACAAAGCTCATTGAGGAACTTATAAGCTCTCATTGTGCATGAAACTTGGTTTAGAGTCCTAGAAATGCGTTGTTAGAGGATTCATAAGTTCGTGAAACTTGTACAAAGCTAATTGAGACACTTATAATAACTCATGTTGCATGAAACTTGGTTTAGAGTCCTAGAAACGCGTTGTTAGATGTTTCATAAGTTCGTCAAACTTGTACAAAGCTCATTGAGGAACTTTTAAGCGCTCATGTTGCATGAAACTTGGTTTAGAGTCCTTGAAACGCATTGTTAGATGTTTCATACGTTCGTCAAACTTTTACAAAGCTCATTGATGAACTTATAAGCGCTCAAGTTGCATGAAACTTGATTTAGAGTCCTAGAAACGCGTTGTTAGATGTTTATAAGTTCGTGAAACTTGTACAAAGCTCATTGAGGAACTTATAAGCACTCATGTTGCATGAAACTTGGTTTAGACTCCTAGAAACACGTTGTTAGATATTTCATACGTTCGTCAAACTTTTACAAAGCTCATTGAGGAACTTATAAGCTCTCATTGTGCATGAAATTTGGTTTAGAGTCCTAGAAACGCGTTGTTAGAGGTTGCATAAGTTCGTGAAACCTGTACAAAGCTCAATGAGACACTTATAATCACTCATGTTGCATGAAACTTGGTTTAGAGTCCTAGAAACGCGTTGTTAGATGTTTCATAAGTTCGTGAAACTTGTATAAAGCTCATTGAGGAACTTATAAGCACTCATGTTGCATGAAACCTCGTTTAGAGTCCTAGAAACGCGTTGTTAGATGTTCATAAGTTCGTGAAACTTGTACAAAGCTCGTTGAGGAACTTATAAGCATTCATGTTGCATGAAACTTGGTTTAGAGTCCTAGAAACACGTTGTTAGATGTTTCATACGTTCGTCAAACTTTTACAAAGCTCATTGAGGAACTTATAAGTTCTCAATGTGCATGAAACTTGGTTTAGAGTCCTAGAAATGCGTTGTTAGAGGATTCATAAGTTCGTGAAACTTGTACAAAGCTCATTGAGACACTTATAATTACTCATGTTGCATGAAACTTGGTTTAGAGTCCTAGAAACGCGTTGTTAGATGTTTCAAAAGTTCTTCAAACTTGTACAAAGCTCATTGAGGAACTTATAAGCGCTCATGTTGCATGAAACTTGGTTTAGAGTCCTAGAAACGTGTTGTTAGATGTTTCATACGTTCGTCAAACTTGTACAAAGCTCATTGAGGAACTTATAAGCGCTCAAGTTGCATGAAACTTGATTTAGAGTCCTAGAAACGCGTTGTTAGGTGTTTCATACGTTCGACAAACTTGTTCAAAGCTCATTGAGGAACTTATAAGCACTCATGTTGCATGAAACTTGGTTTAGAGTCCTAGAAACGCGTTGTTAGGTGTTTCATACGTTCGACAAACTTGTTCAAAGCTCATTGAGGAACTTATAAGCACTCATGTTGCATGAAACTTGGTTTAGAGTCCTAGAAACGCGTTGTTAGATGTTTCATAAGTTCTTCAAACTTGTACAAAGCTCATTGAGGAACTTATAAGCACTCATGTTGCATGAAACTTGGTTTAGAATCCTAGAAACGCGTTGTTAGATGTTTCATACGTTCGTAAAACTTGTACAAAGCTCATTGAGGAACTTATAAGCTCTCATGTTGCATGAAACTTGGTTTAGAGTCCTAGAAACGCGTTGTTAGATATTAATAAGTTCGTGAAACTTGTACAAAGCTCATTGAGGAACATATAAGCACTCATGTTGCATGAAACTTAGTTTAGCGTCCTAGAAACACGTTGTTAGATGTTTCATACGTTCGTCAAACTTTAACAAAGCTCATTGAGGAACTTATAAGCTCTCATTGTGCATGAAACTTGGTTTAGAGTCCTAGAAATGCGTTGTTAGAGATTTCATAAGTTCGTGAAACTTGTAAAAAGCACATTGACACACTTATAATCACTCATGTTGCATGAAACTTGGTTTAGAGTCCTAGAAACGCGTTGTTAGATGTTTCATAAGTTCATGAAACTTGTATAAAGCTCATTGAGGAACTTATAAGCACTCATGTTGCATGAAACCTCGTTTAGAGTCCTAGAAACGCGTTGTTAGATGTTTCATACGTTCGTCAAACTTGTACAAAGCTCATTGAGGAACTTATAAGCGCTCATGTTGTATGAAACTTGGTTTAGAATGCTAGAAACGCGTTGTTAGATGTTTCATACGTTCGTCAAACTTGTACAAAGCTCATTGAGGAACTTATAAGCGCTCATGTTGTATGAAACTTGGTTTAGAGTCCTAGAAACTCGTTGTTAGATGTTTCATACGTTCGTAAAACTTGTACAAAGCTCATTGAGGAACTTATAAGCTCTCAAGTTGCATGAAACTTGGTTACGAATCCTAGAAACGCGTTGTTAGATGTTCATAAGTTCGTGAAACTTGTACAAAGCTCATTGAGGAACTTATAAGCTCTCATTGTGCATGAAACTTGGTTTAGAGTCCTAGAAATGCGTTGTTAGAGGTTTCATAAGTTCGTGAAACTTGTACAAAGCTGATTGAGACACTTATAATCACTCATGTTGCATGAAACTTGGTTTAGAGTCCTAGAAACGCGTTGTTCGATGTTTCATAAGTTCTTCAAACTTGTATAAAGCTCATTGAGACACTTATAATCATTCATGTTGCATGAAACTTGGTTTAGAGTCCTAGAAACGCGTTGTTAGATGTTTCATAAGTTCGTGAAAATTGGAAAAAAGCTCATTGAGGAATTTATAAGCACTCATGTTGCATGAAACTTGATTTAGAAACTCGTTGTTAGATGTTTCATACGTTCGTAAAACTTGTACAAAGCTCATTGAGGAACTTATAAACTCTCATGTTGCATGAAACTTGGTTACGAATCCTAGAAACGCGTTGTTAGATGTTCATAAGTTCGTGAAACTTGTACAAAGCTCGTTGAGGAACTTATAAGCACTCATGTTGCATGAAACTTGGTTTAGAGTCCTAGAAACACGTTGTTAGATGTTTCATACGTTCGTCAAACTTTTACAAAGCTCATTGAGGAACTTATAAGTTCTCATTGTGCATGAAACTTGGTTTAGAGTCCTAGAAATGCGTTGTTAGAGGATTCATAAGTTCGTGAAACTTGTACAAAGCTCATTGAGACACTTATAATTACTCATGTTGCATGAAACTTGGTTTAGAGTCCTAGAAACGCGTTGTTAGATGTTTCATAAGTTCTTCAAACTTGTACAAAGCTCATTGAGGAACTTATAAGCGCTCATGTTGCATGAAACTTGGTTTAGAGTCCTAGAAACGTGTTGTTAGATGTTTCATACGTTCGTCAAACTTGTACAAAGCTCATTGAGGAACTTATAAGCGCTCAAGTTGCATGAAACTTGATTTAGAGTCCTAGAAACGCGTTGTTAGGTGTTTCATACGTTCGACAAACTTGTTCAAAGCTCATTGAGGAACTTATAAGCACTCATGTTGCATGAAACTTGGTTTAGAGTCCTAGAAACGCGTTGTTAGGTGTTTCATACGTTCGACAAACTTGTTCAAAGCTCATTGAGGAACTTATAAGCACTCATGTTGCATGAAACTTGGTTTAGAGTCCTAGAAACGCGTTGTTAGATGGTTCATAAGTTCTTCAAACTTGTACAAAGCTCATTGAGGAACTTATAAGCACTCATGTTGCATGAAACTTGGTTTAGAATCCTAGAAACGCGTTGTTAGATGTTTCATACGTTCGTAAAACTTGTACAAAGCTCATTGAGGAACTTATAAGCTCTCATGTTGCATGAAACTTGGTTTAGAGTCCTAGAAACGCGTTGTTAGATATTAATAAGTTCGTGAAACTTGTACAAAGCTCATTGAGGAACATATAAGCACTCATGTTGCATGAAACTTAGTTTAGCGTCCTAGAAACACGTTGTTAGATGTTTCATACGTTCATCAAACTTTTACAAAGCTCATTGAGGAACTTATAAGCTCTCATTGTGCATGAAACTTGGTTTAGAGTCCTAGAAATGCGTTGTTAGAGATTTCATAAGTTCGTGAAACTTGTAAAAAGCACATTGACACACTTATAATCACTCATGTTGCATGAAACTTGGTTTAGAGTCCTAGAAACGCGTTGTTAGATGTTTCATAAGTTCATGAAACTTGTATAAAGCTCATTGAGGAACTTATAAGCACTCATGTTGCATGAAACCTCGTTTAGAGTCCTAGAAACGCGTTGTTAGATGTTTCATACATTCGTCAAACTTGTACAAAGCTCATTGAGGAACTTATAAGCGCTCATGTTGTATGAAACTTGGTTTAGAGTGCTAGAAACGCGTTGTTAGATGTTTCATAAGTTCGTCAAACTTGTACAAAGCTCATTGAGGAACTTATAAGCGCTCATGTTGCATGAAACTTGGTTTAGAGTCCTAGAAACGCGTTGTTAGATGTTTCATACGTTCGGGAAACTTGTACAAAGCTCATTGAGGAACTTATAAGCGCTCAAGTTGCATGAAACTTGATTTAGAGTCCTAGAAACGCGTTGTTAGATGTTTATAAGTTCGTGAAACTTGTACAAAGCTCATTGAGGAACTTATAAGCACTCATGTTGCATGAAACTTGGTTTAGACTCCTAGAAACACGTTGTTAGATGTTTCATACGTTCGACAAACTTTTACAAAGCTCATTAAGGAACTTATAAGCACTCATTGTGCATGAAACATGGTTTAGAGTCCTAGAAACGCGTTGTTAGAGGTTGCATAAGTTCGTGAAACTTGTACAAAGCTCAATGAGACACTTATAATCACTCATGTTGCATGAAACTTGGTTTAGAGTCCTAGAAACGTGTTGTTACATGTTTCATAAGTTCGTGAAACTTGTATAAAGCTCATTGAGGAACTTATAAGCAATCATGTTGCATGAAACCTCGTTTAGAGTCGTAGAAACGCGTTGTTAGATGTTTCATAAGTTCGTGAAACTTGTACAAAGCTCATTGAGATACTTATAAGCATTCATGTTGCATGAAACTTGGTTTAAATTCCTAGAAACGCGTTGTTAGATGTTTCATACGTTCGTCAAACTTGTACAAAGCTCATTGAGGAACTTATAAGCTCTCATGTTGCATGAAACTTGGTTTAGATTCCTAGCAAACGCGTTGTTAGATGTTTCATAAGTTCGTCAAACTTGTACAAAGCTCATTGAGATACTTATAAGCACTCAAGTTGCATGAAACTTGGTTTAGAGTCCTAGAAACGCGTTGTTAGATGTTTCATAAGTTCTTCAAACTTGTATAAAGCTCATTGAGACACTTATAATCATTCATGTTGCATGAAACTTGGTTTAGAGTCCTAGAAACGCGTTGTTAGATGTTTCATAATTTCGTGAAAATTGTACAAAGCTCATTGAGGAATTTATAAGCACTCATGTTGCATGAAACTTGGTTTAGAATCCTAGAAACTCGTTGTTAGATGTTTCATACGTTCGTAAAACTTGTACAAAGATCATTGATGAACTTATAAGCTCTCATGTTGCATGAAACTTGGTTACGAATCCTAGAAACGCGTTGTTAGATGTTCATAAGTTCGTGAAACTTGTACAAAGCTTATTAAGGAACTTATAAGCACTCATGTTGCCTGAAACTTGGTTTAGAGTCCTAGAAACACGTTGTTAGATGTTTCATACGTTCGTCAAACTTTTACAAAGCTCATTGAGGAACTTATAAGCCCTCATTGTGCATGAAACTTGGTTTAGAGTCCTAGAAATGCGTTGTTAGAGGATTCATAAGTTCGTGAAACTTGTACAAAGCTCATTGAGACACTTATAATCACTCATGTTGCATGAAACTTGGTTTAGAGTCCTAGAAACGCGTTGTTAGATGTTTCATAAGTTCGTCAAACTTGTACAAAGCTCATTGAGGAACTTATAAGCGCTCATGTTGCATGAAACTTGGTTTAGAGTCCTAGAAACATGTTGTTAGATGTTTCATACGTTCGTCAAACTTGTACAAAGCTCATTGAGGAACTTATAAGCGCTCAATTTGCATGAAACTTTATTTAGAGTCCTAGAAACGCGTTGTTATATGTTTATAAGTTCGTGAAACTTGTACAAAGCTCATTGAGATACTTATAAGCACTCATGTTGCATGAAACTTGGTTTAGAGTCCTAGAAACGCGTTGTTAGATGTTTCATACGTTCGAAAAACTTGTTCAAAGCTCATTGAGGAACTTATAAGCACTCATGTTGCATGAAACATGGTTTAGAGTCCTAGAAACACGTTGTTAGATGTTTCATACGTTCGTCAAACTTTTACAAAGCTCATTGAGGAACTTATAAGCCCTCATTGTGCATGAAACTTGGTTTAGAGTCCTAGAAATGCGTTGTTAGAGGATTCATAAGTTCGTGAAACTTGTACAAAGCTCATTGAGACACTTATAATCACTCATGTTGCATGAAACTTGGTTTAGAGTCCTAGAAACGCGTTGTTAGATGTTTCATAAGTTCGTCAAACTTGTACAAAGCTCATTGAGGAACTTATAAACGCTCATGTTGCATGAAACTTGGTTTAGATTCCTAGAAACGTGTTGTTAGATGTTTCATACGTTCGTCAAACTTGTACAAAGCTCATTGAGGAACTTATAAGCGCTCAAGTTGCATGAAACTTTATTTAGAGTCCTAGAAACGCGTTGTTATATGTTTATAAGTTCGTGAAACTTGTACAAAGCTCATTGAGATACTTATAAGCACTCATGTTGCATGAAACTTGGTTTAGAGTCCTAGAAACGCTTTGTTAGATGTTTCATACGTTCGAAAAACTTGTTCAAAGCTCATTGAGGAACTTATAAGCACTCATGTTGCATGAAACTTGGTTTAGAGTCCTAGAAACGCATAGTTAGATGTTTCATAAGTTCTTCAAACCTGTACAAATCTCGTTGAGGAACTTATAAGCACTCATGTTGCATGAAACTTGGTTTAGAATCCTAGAAACGCGTTGTTAGATGTTTCATACGTTCGTAAAACTTGTACAAAGCTCATTGAGGAACTTATAAGCTCTCATGTTGCAAGAAACTTGGTTTAGAGTCCTAGAAACGCGTTGTTAGATGTTAATAAGTTCGTGAAACTTGTACTAAAGCTCATTGAGGAACATATAAGCACTCATGTTGCATGAAACTTGGTTTAGCGTCCTAGAAACACGTTGTTAGATGTTTCATACGTTCGTCAAACTTTTACAAAGCTCATTGAGGTACTTATAAGCTCTCATGTTGCATGAAACTTGGTTTAGATTCCTAGAAACGCGTTGTTAGATGTTTCATAAGTTCTTCAAACTTGTATAAAGCTCATTGAGACACTTATAATCATTCATGTTGCATGAAACTTGGTTTAGAGTCCTAGAAACGCGTTGTTAGATGTTTCATAAGTTCGTGAAAATTGTACAAAGCTCATTGAGGAATTTATAAGCACTCATGTTGCATGAAACTTGGTTTAGAATCCTAGAAACTCGTTGTTAGATGTTTCATACGTTCGTAAAACTTGTACAAAGATCATTGAGGAACTTATAAGCTCTCATGTTGCATGAAACTTGGTTACGAATCCTAGAAACGTGTTGTTAGATGTTCATAAGTTCGTGAAACTTGTACAAAGCTCATTAAGGAACTTATAAGCACTCATGTTGCATGAAACTTGGTTTAGAGTCCTAGAAACACATTGTTAGATGTTTCATACGTTCGTCAAACTTGTACAAAGCTCATTGAGGAACTTATAAGCTCTCATTGTGCATGAAACTTGGTTTTAGAGTCCTAGAAATGCGTTGTTAGAGGATTCATAAGTTCGTGAAACTTGTAAAAAGCTCATTGAGACACTTATAATCACTCATGTTGCATGAAACTTGGTTTAGAGTCCTAGAAACGCGTTGTTAGATGTTTCGAAGTTCGTCAAACTTGTACAAAGCTCATTGAGGAACTTATAAGCGCTCATGTTGCATGAAACCTCGTTTAGAGTCCTAGAAACGCGTTGTTAGATGTTTCATACGTTCGTCAAACTTGTACAAAGCTCATTGAGGAACTTATAAGCGCTCATGTTGTATGAAACTTGGTTTAGAGTGCTAGAAACGCGTTGTTAGATGTTTCATACGTTCGTCAAACTTGTACAAAGCTCATTGAGGTACTTATAAGCTCTCATGTTGCATGAAACTTGGTTTAGATTCCTAGAAACGCGTTGTCAGATGTTTCAAAAGTTCGTCAAACTTGTACAAAGCTCATTGAGATACTTATAAGCACTCAAGTTGCATGAAACTTGGTTTAGAGTCCTAGAAACGCGTTGTTAGATGTTTCATAAGTTCTTCAAACTTGTATAAAGCTCATTGAGGAACTTATAAGCACCCATGTTCCATGAAACTTGGTTTAGAATCCTAGAAACGCGTTGTTAGATGTTTCATACGTTCGTAAAACTTGTACAAAGCTCATTGAGGAACTTATAAGCTCTCATGTTGCATGAAACTTGGTTTAGAGTCCTAGAAACGCGTTGTTAGATGTTAATAAGTTCGTGAAACTTGTACAAAGCTCATTGAGGAACATATAAGCACTCATGTTGCATGAAACTTGGTTTAGCGTCCTAGAAACACGTTGTTAGATGTTTCATACGTTCGTCAAACTTTTACAAAGCTCATTGAGGAACTTATAAGCTCTCATTGTGCATGAAACTTGGTTTAGAGTCCTAGAAATGCGTTGTTAGAGGTTTCATAAGTTCGTGAAACTTGTAAAAAGCTCATTGAGACTCTTATAATCACTCATGTTGCATGAAACTTGGTTTAGAGTCCTAGAAACGCGTTGTTAGATGTTTCATAAGTTCGTGAAACTTGTATAAAGCTCATTGAGGAACTTATAAGCACTCATGTTGCATGAAACCTCGTTTAGAGTCCTAGAAACGCGTTGTTAGATGTTTCATACGTTCGTCAAACTTGTACAAAGCTCATTGAGGAACTTATAAGCGCTCATGTTGTATGAAACTTGGTTTAGAGTGCTAGAAACGCGTTGTTAGATGTTTCATACGTTCGTCAAACTTGTACAAAGCTCATTGAGGTACTTATAAGCTCTCATGTTGCATGAAACCTGGTTTAGATTCCTAGAAACGCGTTGTTAGATGTTTCATAAGTTCGTCAAACTTGTACAAAGCTCATTGAGATACTTATAAGCACTCAAGTTGCATGAAACTTGGTTTAAAGTCCTAGAAACGCGTTGTTAGATGTTTCATAAGTTCTTCAAACTTGTATAAAGCTCATTGAGACACTTATAATCATTCATGTTGCATGAAACTTGGTTTAGAGTCCTAGAAACGCGTTGTTAGATGTTTCATAAGTTCGTGAAAATTGTACAAAGCTCATTGAGGAATTTATAAGCACTCATGTTGCATGAAACTTGGTTTAGAATCCTAGAAACTCGTTGTTAGATGTTTCATACGTTCGTAAAGCTTGTACAAAGATCATTGAGGAACTTATAAGCTCTCATGTTGCATGAAACTTGGTTACGAATCCTAGAAACGCGTTGTTAGATGTTCATAAGTTCGTGAAACTTGTACAAAGCTCATTAAGGAACTTATAAGCACTCATGTTGCATGAAACTTGGTTTAGAGTCCTAGAAACACGTTGTTAGATGTTTCATACGTTCGTCAAACTTTTACAAAGCTCATTGAGTAACTTATAAGCTCTCATTGTGCATGAAACTTAGTTTAGAGTCCTAGAAATGCGTTGTTAGAGGATTCATAAGTTCGTGAAACTTGTACAAAGCTCATTGAGACACTTATAATCACTCATGTTGCATGAAACTTGGTTTAGAGTCCTAGAAACGCGTTGTTAGATGTTTCATAAGTTCGTCAAACTTGTACAAAGCTCATTGGGGAACTTATAAGCTCTCATGTTGCATGAAACTTGGTCTAGAGTCCAACAAACGCGTTGTTAGATGTTTCATACGTTCGTCAAACTTGTACAAAGCTCATTGAGGAACTTATAAGCGCTCAAGTTGCATGAAACTTGATTTAGAGTCCTAGAAACGCGTTGTTAGATGTTTATAAGTTCGTGAAACTTGTACAAAGCTCATTGAGATACTTATAAGCACTCATTATGCATGAAACTCGGTTTAGAGTCCTAGAAACGCGTTGTTAGATGTTTCATACGTTCGACAAACTTTTTCAAAGCTCATTGAGGAACTTATAAGCACTCATGTTGCATGAAACTTGGTTTAGAGTCCTAGAAACGCGTTGTTAGATGTTTCATAAATTCTTCAAACTTGTACAAAGCTCATTGAGGAACTTATAAGCACTCATGTTGCATGAAACTTGGTTTAGAATCCTAGAAACGCGTTGTTCGATGTTAATAAGTTCGTGAAACTTGTACAAAGCTCATTGAGGAACATATAAGCACTCATGTTGCATGAAACTTGGTTTAGCGTCCTAGAAACACGTTGTTAGATGTTTCATACGTTCGTCAAACTTTTACAAAGCTCATTGAGGAACTTATAAGCTCTCATTGTGCATGAAACTTTGTTTAGAGTCCTAGAAATGCGTTGTTAGAGGTTTCATAAGTTCGTGAAACTTGTAAAAGCCCATTGAGACACTTATAATCACTCATGTTGCATGAAACTTGGTTTAGAGTCCTAGAAACGCGTTGTTAGATGTTTCATAAGTTCGTGAAACTTGTATAAAGCTCATTGAGGAACTTATAAGCACTCATTTTGCATGAAACCTCGTTTAGAGTCCTAGAAACGCGTTGTTAGATGTTTCATACGTTCGTCAAACTTGTACAAAGCTCATTGAGGAACTTATAAGCGCTCATGTTGTATGAAACTTGGTTTAGAGTGCTAGAAACGCGTTGTTAGATGTTTCATACGTTCGTCAAACTTGTACAAAGCTCATTGAGGAACTTATAAGCGCTCTTGTTGCATGAAACTTGGTTTAGAGTCCTAGAAACGCGTTGTTAGATGTTTCATAAGTTCGTGAAACTTGTACAAAGCTCATTGAGGTACTTATAAGCACTCATGTTGCATGAAACTTGGTTTAGAATCCTAGAAACGCGTTGTTAGATGTTTCATACGTTCGTCAAACTTGTACAAAGCTCATTGAGGAACTTATAAGCTCTCATGTTGCATGAAACTTGGTTTCGAGTCCTAGAAACGCGTTGTTAGATGTTTCATAAGTTCGTCAAACTTGTACAAACCTCATTGAGATACTTATAAGCACTCAAGTTGCATGAAACTTGGTTTAGAGTCCTAGAAACGCGTTGTTAGATGTTTCATAAATTCTTCAAACTTGTATAAAGCTCATTGAGACACTTATAATCATTCATGTTGCTTGAAACTTGGTTTAGAGTCCTAGAAACGCGTTGTTAGATGTTTCATAAGTTCGTGAAAGTTGTACAAAGCTCATTGAGGAATTTATAAGCACTCATGTTGCATGAAACTTGGTTTAGAATCCTAGAAACGCGTTGTTAGATGTTTAATACGTTCGTAAAACTTGTACAAAAAGCTCATTGAGGAACTTATAAGCTCTCAAGTTGCATGAAACTTGGTTACGAATCCTAGAAACGCGTTGTTAGATGTTCATAAGTTTGTGAAACTTGTACAAAGCTCATTGAGGAACTTATAAGCTCTCATTGTGCATGAAACTTGGTTTAGAGTCCTAGAAATGCGTTGTTAGAGGTTTCATAAGTTCGTGAAACTTGTAAAAAGCTCATTGGGACACTTATAATCACTCATGTTGCATGAAACTTGGTTTAGAGTCCTAGAAACGCGTTGTTAGATGTTTATTAAGTTCGTCAAACTTGTACAAAGCTCATTGAGGAACTTATAAGCGCTCATGTTGCATGAAACTTGGTTTAGAGTCCTAGAAACGCGTTGTTAGATGTTTTATAAGTTCGGGAAATTTGTACAAAGCTCGTTGTGGAACTTATAAGCGCTCAAGTTGCATGAAACTTGATTTAGAGTCCTAGAAACGCGTTGTTAGATGTTTTATAAGTTCGGGAAACTTGTACGAAGCTCATTGAGATACTTATAAGCACTCATGTTGCATGAAACTTGGTTTAGAGTCCTAGAAACGCGTTGTTAGATGTTTTATACCTTCGACAAACTTGTACAAAGCTCATTGAGGAACTTATAAGCACTCATGTTGCATGAAACTTGGTTTAGAGTCCTAGAAACGCGTTGTTAGATGTTTCATAAGTTCTTCAAACTTGTACAAAGCTCATTGAGATACTTATAAGCACTCATGTTGCATGAAACTTGGTTTAGAGTCCTAGAAACGCCTTGTTAGATGTTTCATACCTTCGACAAACTTGTACAAAGCTCATTGAGGAACTTATAAGCACTCATGTTGCATGAAACTTGGTTTAGAGTCCTAGAAACGCGTTGTTAAATATTTCATACGTTCGTAAAACTTGTACAAAGCTCATTGAGGAACTTATAAGCTCTCATGTTGCATGAAATTTGGTTTAGAGTCCTAGTAACGCGTTGTTAGATGTTTATAAGTTCGTGAAACTTGTACAAAGCTCATTGAGGAACATATAAGCACTCATGTTGCATGAAACTTGCTTTAGAGTCCTAGAAACACGTTGTTAGATGTTTCATACGTTCGTCAAACTTTTACAAAGCTCATTGAGGAACTTATAAGCTCTCATTGTGCATGAACCTTGGTTTAGAGTCCTAGAAACGCATTGTTAGACGTTTTATAAGTTCGTGAAACTTGTACAAAGCTCATTGAGATACTTATAAGCCCTCATGTTGCATGAAACTTGGTTTAGAGTCCTAGAAACGCGTTGTTAGATGTTTCATACGTTTGACAAACTTGTACAAAGCTCATTGAGGAACTTATAAGCACTCATGTTGCATGAACTTGGTTTAGAGTCCTAGAAACGCGTTGTTACATGTTTCATACGTTCGTCAAACTTTTACAAAGCTCATTGAGGAACTTATAAGCGCTCATGTTGCACGAAACTTGGTTTAGAGTGCTAGAAACGCGTTGTTAGATGTTTCGTACGTTCGTCAAACTTGTACAAATCTCATTGAGGAACTTATAAGCGCTCATGTTGCATGAAACTTGGTTTAGAGTCCTAGAAACGCGTTGTTAGATGTTTCATAAGTTCGTTAAACTTGTACAAAGCTCATTGAGATACTTATAAGCACTCATGTTGCATGAAACTTGGTTTAAAGTCCTAGAAACGCGTTGTTAGATGTTTCATACCTTCGTCAAACTTGTACAAAGCTCATTGAGGAACTTATAAGCTCTCATGTTGCATGAAACTTGGTTTAGAGTCCTAGAAACGCGTTGTTAGATGTTTCATAAGTTCGTCAAACTTGTACAAAGCTCATTGAGATACTTATAAGCACTCATGTTGCATGAAACTTGGTTTAGAGTCCTAGAAACGCGTTGTTAGATATTTCATAAGTTCTTTAAACTTGTATAAAGCTCATTGAGACAATTATAATCATTCATGTTGCATGAAACTTGGTTTAGAGTCCTAGAAACGCGTTGTTAGATGTTTCATAAGTTCGTAAAACTTGTGTACAAAGCTCATTGAGGAACTTATAAGCACTCATGTTGCATGAAACTTGGTTTAGAATCCTAGAAACGCGTTGTTAGATGTTTCATACGTTCGTAAAACTTGTACAAAGCGAATTGAGGAACTTATAAGCCCTCATGTTGCATGAAACTTGGTTTAGATTCCTAGAAACGCGTTGTTAGATGTTCATAAGTTCGTGAAACTTGTACAAAGCTCATTGAGGAACTTATAAGCACTCATGTTGCATGAAACTTGGTTTAGAGTCCTAGAAACATGTTGTTAGATGTTTCATACGTTTGTCAAACTTGTACAAAGCTCATTGAGGAACTTATAAGCGCTCATGTTGCATGAAACTTGGTTTAGAGTCCTAGAAACGCGTTGTTAGATGTTTTATAAGTTCGTGAAACTTGTACAAAGCTCATTGAGATACTAATAAGCACTCATGTTGCATGAAATTTGGTTTAGAGTCCTAAAACGCGTTGTTAGATGTTTCATAAGTTCGGCAAAATTGTATAAAGCTCATTGAGAGACTTATAATCATTCATGTTGCATGAAACTTGGTTTAGAGTCCTAGAAACGCGTTGTTACGTGTTTCATAATTTCGTGAAACTTGTAAAAAGCTCATTGCGGAACTTATAAGCACTCATGTTGCATGAAACTTGGTTTAGAGTCCTAGAAACACGTTGTTAGATGTTCATAAGTTCGTGAAACTTGTACAAAGCTCATTGAGGGACTTATAAGCACTCATGTTGCATGAAACTTGGTTTAGAGTCCTAGAAACACTTTGTTAGATGTTTCATACGTTCGTCAAACTTTTACAAACATCATTGAGGAACTTATAAGCCCTCATTTACCATGAAACGTGGTTTAGAGTCCTAGAAACGCGTTGTTGGAGGTTGCATAAGTTCGTGAAACTTGTACAAAGCTCATTGAGACACTTATAATCACTCATGTTGCATGAAACTTGGTTTAGAGTCCTAGAAACGCGTTGTTAGATGTTTCATAAGTTCGTGAAACTTGTATAAAGCTCATTGAGGAACTTATAAGCACTCATGTTGCATGAAACTTGGTTTAGAGTCCTAGAAAGGCGTTGTTAGATGTTTCATACGTTCGTCAAACTTGTACAAAGCTCATTGAGGAACTTATAAGCGCTCATGTTGCATGAAACTTGGTTTAGAGTTCTAGAAACGCGTTGTTAGATGTTTCATAAGTTTGTCAAACTTGTATAAAGCTCATTGAGACACTTATAATTATTCATGTTGCATGAAACTTGGTTTAGAGTCCTAGAAACGCGTTGTTACATGTTTCATAAGTTCGTGAAACTTGTGAAAAGCTCATTGCGGAACTTATAAGCACTCATGTTGCATGAAACTTGATTTAGAGTCCTAGAAACACGTTGTTAGATGTTCATAAGTTCGTGAAACTTGTAGAAAAGCTCATTGAGGAACTTATAAGCACTCATGTTGCATGAAACTTGGTTTAGACTCCTAGAAACACGTTGTTAGATGTTTCATACGTTCGTCAAACTTTTACAAAGCTCATTGAGGAACTTATAAGCTCTCATTGTGCATGAAAATTGGATTAGAGTCCTAGAAACGCGTTGTTAGAGGTTGCATAAGTTCGTGAAACTTGTACAAAGCTCATTGAGAAACTTATAATCACTCATTATGCATGAAACTTGGTTTAGAGTCCTAGAAACGCGTTGTTAGATGTTTCATAAGTTCGTGAAACTTGTATAAAGCTCATTGAGGAACTTATAAGCACTCATGTTGCATGAAACTTGGTTTAGAGTCCTAGAAAGGCGTTGTTAGATGTTTCATACGTTCGTCAAACTTGTACAAAGCTCATTGAGGAACTTATAAGCGCTCATGTTGCATGAAACTTGGTTTAGAGTGCTAGAAACGCGTTGTTAGATGTTTCATAAGTTCGTCAAACTTGTATAAAGCTCATTGAGACACTTATAATCATTCATGATGCATGAAACTTGGTTTAGAGTCCTAGAAACGCGTTGTTAGATGTTTCATAAGTTCGTCAAACTTGTACAAAGCTCATTGAGATACTTATAAGCACTCATGTTGCATGAAACTTGGTTTAGAGTCCTAGAAACGCGTTGTTAGATGTTTCATAAGTTCTTTAAACTTGTATAAAGCTCATTGAGACAATTATAATCATTCATGTTGCATGAAACTTGGTTTAGAGTCCTAGAAACGCGTTGTTAGATGTTTCATAAGTTCGTGAAACTTGTGTACAAAGCTCATTGAGGAACTTATAAGCACTCATGTTGCATGAAACTTGGTTTAGAATCCTAGAAACGCGTTGTTAGATGTTTCATACGTTCGTAAAACTTGTACAAAGCGAATTGAGGAACTTATAAGCTCTCATGTTGCATGAAACTTGGTTTAGATTCCTAGAAACGCGTTGTTAGATGTTCATAAGTTCGTGAAACTTTTACAAAGCTCATTGAGGAACTTATAAGCACTCATGTTGCATGAAACTTGGTTTAGAGTCCTAGAAACATGTTGTTAGATGTTTCATACGTTCGTCAAACTTTTACAAAGCTTATTGAGGAACTTATAAGCTCTCATTGTGCATGAAACTTGGTTTAGAGTCCTATAAATGCGTTGTTAGAGGTTTCATAAGTTCATGAAACTGGTACAAAGCTCATTGAGACACTTATAATCACTCATGTTGCATGAAACTTGGTTTAGAGTCCTAGAAACGCGTTGTTAGATGTTTCATAAGTTCGTGAAACTTGTACAAAGCTCATTGAGGAACTTATAAGCGCTCATGTTGCATGAAACTTGGTTTAGAGTCCTAGAAACGCGTTGTTAGATGTTTTATAAGTTCGTGAAACTTGTACAAAGCTCATTGAGATACTTATAAGCACTCATGTTGCATGAAATTTGGTTTAGAGTCCTAAAAACGCGTTGTTAGATGTTTCATAAGTTCGTCAAAATTGTATAAAGCTCATTGAGAGACTTATAATCATTCATGTTGCATGAAACTTGGTTTAGAGTCCTAGAAACGCGTTGTTACATGTTTCATAAGTTCTTGAAACTTGTAAAAGCTCATTGCGGAACTTATAAGCACTCATGTTGCATGAAACTTGGTTTAGAGTTCTAGAAACACGTTGTTAGATGTTCATAAGTTCGTGAAACTTGTACAAAGCTCATTGAGGAACTTATAAGCACTCATGTTGCATGAAACTTGGTTTAGAGTCCTAGAAACACTTTGTTAGATGTTTCATACGTTCGTCAAACTTTACAAAGCTCATTGAGGAACTTATAAGCTCTCATTTTGCATGAAACGTGGTTTAGAGTCCTAGAAACGCGTTGTTGGAGGTTGCATAAGTTCGTGAAACTTGTACAAAGCTCATTGAGACACTTATAATCACTCATGTTGCATGAAACTTGGTTTAGAGTCCTAGAAACGGGTTGTTAGATATTTCATAAGTTCGTGAAACTTGTACAAATCTCATTGAGGAACTTATAAGCACTCATGTTGCATGAAACTTGGTTTAGAGTCCTAGAAACACGTTGTTAGATGTTTCATACGTTCGTCAAACTTTTACAAAGCTCATTGAGGAACTTATAAGCTCTCATTGTGCATGAAACTTGGGATTAGAGTTCTAGAAACGCGTTGTTAGAGGTTACATAAGTTCGTGAAACATGTACAAAGCTCATTGAGACACTTATAATCACTCATGTTGCATGAAACTTGGTTTAGAGTCCTAGAAACGCGTTGTTAGATGTTTCATAAGTTCGTCAAACTTGTACAAAGCTCATTGAGGAACTTATAAGCTCTCATGTTGCATGAAACTTGGTTTAGAGTCCTAGAAAGGCGTTGTTAGATGTTTCATAAGTTCGTCAAACTTGTACAAAGCTCATTGAGATACTTATAAGCGCTCATGTTGCATGAAACTTGGTTTAGAGTGCTAGAAACGCGTTGTTAGATGTTTCATAAGTTCGTCAAACTTGTATAAAGCTCATTGAGACACTTATAATCATTCATGTTGCATGAAACTTGGTTTAGAGTCCTAGAAACGCGTTGTTACATGTTTCATAAGTTCGTGAAACTTGTAAAAAGCTCATTGCGGAACTTATAAGCACTCATGTTGCATGAAACTTGATTTAGAGTCCTAGAAACACGTTGTTAGATGTTTCATAAGTTCGTGAAAATTGTACAAAGCTCATTGAGGAATTTATAAGCACTCATGTTGCATGAAACTTGGATTAGAATCCTAGAAACGCGTTGTTAGATGTTTCATACGTTCGTCAAACTTGTACAAAGGTCATTGAGGAACTTATAAGCTCTCATGTTGCATGAAACTTGGTTACGAATCCTAGAAACGCGTTGTTAGATGTTCATAAGTTCGTGAAACATGTACAAAGCTCATTGAGGAACTTATAAGCACTCATGTTGCATGAAACTTGGTTTAGAGAGTCCTAGAAACACGTTGTTAAATGTTTCATACGTTCGTCAAACTTGTACAAAGCTCATTGAGGAACTTATAAGCGCTCATGTTGCATGAAACTTGGTTTAGAGTCCTAGAAACGCGTTGTTAGATGTTTCATACGTTCGTCAAACTTGTACAAAGCTCATTGAGGAACTTATAAGGGCTCAAGTTGCATGAAACTTGATTTAGAGTCTTAGAAACGCGTTGATAGATGTTTATAAGTTCGTGAAACTTGTACAAAGCTCATTGAGATACTTATAAGCACTCATGTTGCATGAAACTTGGTTTAGAGACCTAGAAACGCGTTGTTAGATGTTTCATAAGTTCTTCAAACTTGTACAAAGCTCATTGAGGAACTTATAAGCACTCATGTTGCATGAAACTTGGTTTAGAATCCTAGAAACGCGTTGATAGATGTTAATAAGTTCGTGAAACTTGTACAAAGCTCAATGAGGAACATATAAGCACTCATGTTGCATGAAACTTGGTTTAGCGTCCTAGAAACGCGTTGTTAGAGGTTACATAAGTTCGTGAAACTTGTACAAAGCTCATTGAGACAATTATAATCACTCATATTGCATGAAACTTGGTTTAGAGTCCTAGAAACGCGTTGTTAGATGTTTCATAAGTTCTTGAAACTTGTATAAAGCTCATTGAGGAAATTAAGCACTCATGTTGCATGAAACTTGGTTTAGAGTCCTAGAAAGGCGTTGTTAGATGTTTCATACGTTCGTCAAACTTGTACAAAGCTCATTGAGGAACTTATAAGCCCTCATGTTGCATGAAACTTGGTTTAGAGTCCTAGAAACGCGTTGTTAGATGTTTCATACGTTCGTCATACTTGTACAAAGCTCATTGAGGAACTTATAAGCACTCATGTTGCATGAAAGTTGGTTTAGAGTCCTAGAAACGCGTTGTTAGATGTTTCATAAGTTCTTCAAACTTGTACAAAGCTCATTGAGGAACTTATAAGCACTCATGTTGCATGAAACTTGATTTAGAATACTAGAAACGCGTTGTTAGATGTTTCATACGTTCGTAAAACTTGTACAAAGCTCATTGAGGAACTTATAAGCTCTTATGTTGCATGAAACTTGGTTTAGAGTCCTAGAAACGCGTTGTTAGATGTTAATAAGTTTGTGAAACTTGTACAAAGCTCATTGAGGAACATATAAGCACTCATGTTGCATGAAACTTGGTTTAGAGTCCTAGAAACGCGTTGTTAGATGTTTCATACGTTCGTCAAACTTGTACAAAGCTCATTGAGGAACTTATAAGCGCTCAAGTTGCATGAAACTTGATTTAGAGTCCTAGAAACGCGTTGATAGATGTTTATAAGTTCGTGAAACTTGTACAAAGCTCATTGAGATACTTATAAGCACTCATGTTGCATGAAACTTGGTTTAGAGTCCTAGAAACGCGTTGTTAGATGTTTCATACGTTCGACAAACTTTTTCAAAGCTCGTTGAGGAACTTATAAGCACTCATGTTGCATGAAAGTTGGTTTAGAGTCCTAGAAACGCGTTGTTAGATATTTCATAAGTTCGTGAAACTTGTAAAAAGCTCATTGCGGAACTTATAAGCACTCATGTTGCATGAATCTTGATTTAGAGTCCTAGAAACACGTTGTTAGATGTTCATAAGTTCGTGAAACTTGTACAAAGCTCATTGAGGAACTTATAAGCACTCATGTTGCATGAAACTTGGTTTAGACTCCTAGAAACACGTTGTTAGATGTTTCATACGTTCGTCAAACTTTTACAAAGCTCATTGAGGAACTTATAAGCTCTCATTGTTGCATGAAACTTGGTTTAGAGTCCTAGAAATGCGTTGTTAGAGGTTTCATAAGTTCGTGAAACTTGTAAAAAGCTCATTGAGACACTTATAATCACTCATGTTGCATGAAACTTGGTTTAGAGTCCTAGAAACGCGTTGTTAGATGTTTCATACGTTCGTCAAACTTGTTACAAAGCTCATTGAGGAACTTAGAAGCACTCATGTTGCATGAAACTTGGTTTAGAGTCCTAGAAACGCGTTGTTAGATGTTTCATAAGTTCGTGAAACTTGTACAAAGCCCATTGAGATACTTATAAGCACTCATGTTGCATGAAACTTGGTTTAGAGTCCTAGAAACGCGTTGTTAGATGTTTCATATATACGTTCGTCAAACTTGTTACAAAGCTCATTGAGGAACTTAGAAGCACTCATGTTGCATGAAACTTGTTTTAGAGTCCTAGAAACACGTTGTTAGATGTTTCATATATAAGTTCGTGAAACTTGTACAAAGCTCATTGAGGAACTTATAAGTGCTCAAGTTGCATGAAACTTGATTTAGAATCCTAGAAACGCGTTGATAGATGTTTCATAAGTTCGTGAAACTTGTACAAAGCTAATTGAGATACTTATAAGCACTCATGTTGCATGAAACTTGGTTTAGAGTCCTAGAAACGCGTTGTTAGATGTTTCATACGTTCGACAAACTTGTTCAAAGCTCGTTGAGGATACTTATAAGCACTCATGTTGCATGAAACTTGGTTTAGAGTCCTAGAAACGCGTTGTTAGATGTTTCAAAAGTTCGTGAAACTTGTACAAAGCTCATTGAGATACTTATAAGCACTCATGTTGCATGAAACTTGGTTTAAAGTCCTCGAAACGCGTTGTTAGATGTTTCATACGTTCGTCAAACTTATACAAAGCTCATTGAGGATACTTATAAGCGCCCAAGTTGCATGAAACTTGGTTTAGATTCCTAGAAACGCGTTGTTAGATGTTTCATAAGTTCGTGAAAATTGTACAAAGCTCATTGAGGAATTTATAAGCACTCATGTTGCATGAAACTTGGTTTCGAATCCTAGAAACGCATTGTTAGATGTTTCATACGTTCGTAAAACTTGTACAAAGGTCATTGAGGAACTTTTAAGCTCTCATGTTGCATGAAACTTGGTTACGAATCCTAGAAACGCGTTGTTAGATGTTCATAAGTTCGTGAAACATGTACAAAGCTCATTGAGGAACTTATAAGCACTCATGTTGCATGAAACTTGGTTTAGAGTCCTAGAAACACGTTGTTAGATGTTTCATACGTTCGTCAAACTTGTACAAAGCTCATTGAGGAACTTATAAGCCCTCATGTTGCATGAAACTTGGTTTAGAGTCCTAGAAACGCGTTGTTAGATGTTTCATACGTTCGTCAAACTTGTACAAAGCTCATTGAGGAACTTATAAGCGCTCAAGTTGCATGAAACTTGATTTAGAGTCCTAGAAACGCGTTGATAAATGTTTATAAGTTCGTGAAACTTGTACAAAGCTCATTGAGATACCTATAAGCACTCATGTTGCATGAAACTTGGTTTAGAGTCCTAGAAACGCGTTGTTAGATGTTTCATACGTTCGACAAACTTGTTCAAAGCTCATAGAGGAACTTATAAGCACTCATGTTGCATGAAACTTGGTTTAGAGTCCTAGAAACGCGTTGTTAGATGTTTCATAAGTTCTTCAAACTTGTACAAAGCTCATTGAGGAACTTATAAGCACTCATGTTGCATGAAACTTGGTTTAGAATCCTAGAAACGCGTTGTTAGATGTTTCATATGTTCGTAAAATTTGTACAAAGCTCATTGAGGAACTTATAAGCTCTCATGTTGCATGAAACTTGGTTTAGAGTCCTAGAAACGCATTGTTAGATGTTAATAAGTTCGTGAAACTTGTACAAAGCTCATTGAGGAACATATAAGCACTCATGTTGCATGAAACTTGGTTTAGCGTCCTAGAAACACGTTGTTAGATGTTTCATACGTTCGTCAAACTTTTACAAAGCTCATTGAGGAACTTATAAGCTCTCATTGTGCATGAAACTTGGTTTAGAGTCCTAGAAATGCGTTGTTAGAGGTTTCATAAGTTCGTGAAACTTGTACAAAGCTCATTGAGGAACTTATAAGCACTCATGTTGCATGAAACTTGGTTTAGAGTCCTAGAAACGCGTTGTTAGATGTTTCATAAGTGATTCAAACTTGTACAAAGCTCATTGAGATACTTATAATCATTCATGTTGCATGAAACTTGGTTTAGAGTCCTAGAAACGCGTTGTTAAATGTTTCATACGTTCGTAAAACTTGTACAAAGCTCATTGAGGAACTTATAAGCTCTCATGTTGCATGAAATTTGGTTTAGAGTCCTAGTAACGCGTTGTTAGATGTTTATAAGTTCGTGAAACTTGAACAAAGCTCATTGAGGAACATATAAGCACTCATGTTGCATGAAACTTGCTTTAGAGTCCTAGAAACACGTTGTTAGATGTTTCATACGTACGTCAAACTTTTACAAAGCTCATTGAGGAACTTATAAGCTCTCATTGTGCATGAACCTTGGTTTAGAGTCCTAGAAACGCATTGTTAGACGTTTTATAAGTTCGTGAAACTTGTACAAAGCTCATAGAGATACTTATAAGCCCTCATGTTGCATGAAACTTGGATTAAAGTCCTAGAAACGCGTTGTTAGATGTTTCATACGTTCGACAAACTTGTACAAAGCTCATTGAGGAACTTATAAGCACTTATGTTGCATGAAACTTGGTTTAGAGTCCTAGAAACGCGTTGTTAGATGTTTCATACGTTCGTCCAACTTGTACAAAGCTCATTGAGGAACTTATAAGCGCTCATGTTGCACGAAACTTGGTTTAAAGTCCTAGAAACGCGTTGTTAGTTGTTTCATACGTTCGTCAAACTTGTACAAAGCTCATTGAGGAACTTATAAGAACTCATGTTGCATGTAACTTGGTTTAGAGTCCTAGAAACGCGTTGTTAGATGTTTCATACGTTCGTCAAACTTGTACAAAGCTCATTGAGGAACTTATAAACGCTCATGTTGCATGAAACTTGGTTTAGAATCCTAGACACTACAAGAATCTGCGCAAATTACCACGAAAAATTTACAACGATTTGAATCGTCGTAAACTTACGACGATATTACGACGATTTTGGTAATCGTCGTAAAATCGTCGTAAACGTTACAACGATTAAAATCGTCGTAAATTTACGACGATTTTACCACGATTTTCCGATTAAGCACCAAATCGTTGTAAAATCGTGGTAAATTTACAACGATTTACCGACGTTTTGGTTTATAAGAATATTTCGTCGCTATATCGTTGCTAATTTACCACGAATTTACAACTTCGATTTTCGGACTTTTTAACAACGATTTAAAGACATTTAATCTAGTAGTTGAAAACGTGTATTTACTGTTGCACCTAATTATTTACAACTTTCAGTTTAGTCGTTAAATCGTTGTAAAATCGTTGTTAATTCCTTGTAGAATTATGAATCGTTGTAAATTAGTAGTTAATTTCCTTGGTAAAAAGTTTGAAATTTTTTTAAAAATCCTATAAATACCTCTTCATCTTTCACCATCAATTTTATATCTCTCTATCTCTCTCACTTACAAAAAAAACTCTTTTTATAAAAAAAAATGTCCGGAGGCGATATTTACGAAATCCGAAAATGGATGTACATACATCGAGGCGATGACGGATCGGTGACACGGGAGTTCCTCGACGGGGTTGAAGTATTCATGCAGCAAGCCACAAATCTACCTGTCACTATCGAAAGCGGTAAGATGTTTTGTCCTTGTATCAAATGCGACAATAGACGATTCATTTTGGTTGAAAATGTTTGGAAGCATTTGTTAAATAGAGGATTTACACCACAATATTATATATGGTTTCAGCATGGGGAAGGTTATTCTGGTAATGTTGCTAGTAGTAGTAATTATCATCAGGAATCTGTAGACTATGACCAGCATGTAGAAAATGAGTATGATTTTTATAATTTTCATTATGATCATGGAAATGAACCGAATAGGATAAATGTCATGGTTAGCGATGCATTTCGTCCTGAAGTTGAATCTGATGGAAATTTAGTTGAAGAACCTAATTTAGATGCTAAAAAATTCTACGGCATGTTAAATGCCGCAAATCAACGAATATATGATAATTGTAGAGAAGGGCACTCTAAATTGTCATTAGCTGCTAGAATGATGAATATTAAAACAGACCATAACTTATCGAGGTTTGCATGGATGATTGGGCCTCATTGTTAAAAGAATATCTACCCTATGATAATTTAGCCGCTTGAAACGTTTTATGAGGTTCAAAAATTGGTTCTCGGTCTTGGTCTTCCGTATCGTCAATTGATGTCGTGTAGACAATTGTATGATATTTTGGAAAGACGACGACATTCTTGAGGAATGTTGTTTTTGCAAAAAACCAAGATATAGGCCGAAGGAGTAGGTTGAAAGAGGGTACCGTACCGGAAGATGTGGTATCGCCTATAACGGACAGGCTACAAAGGATGTATCACTCGGAGAGGACAACTTCTTCGATGAGGTGGCATGCGAACATACACGAAGCCTGGAGAGGTGACCCACCCATCCGATGCGAAAGCGTGGAAACACTTTAACTCGGTGTACCCCGATTTTGCTAGACGAAAAGGTAACGTCTACCTTGGTCTATGTACGGATGGATTTAGTCCATTTGGTATGTCAGGTAGGCAGTATTCTTTATGGCCCGTCATCGTCACCTCTTATAACCTCCCACCAGAGATGTGTATGCAAAGGGAATTTTTATTTCTGAGCATTTTAGTCCCTGGACCTAAACATCCAAAGAGATCCCTTGATGTTTTTCTACAGCCTTTGGTGGAAGAGTTGAAGGAGTTATGGCACACTGGAGTAAAGACTTACGATTGTTCGAAGAAACGAAATTTTACAATGCGTGCAGTGCTTCTATGGACGATTAGCGACTTTCCCGCTTATGGAATGTTGTCGGGCTGGACTACACACGGACGATTATCTTGTCCCTTACCGCATGCATCGTACCGACGCCTTCCAATTGAAGCATGGAAGGAAAACTAGCTGGTTCGATTGTCACCGTAAGTTTCTTAGTCGCGACACCCTTATCGGAAAAACAAACGAATGTTTAAAAAGAACAAAGTGGTTCGTGATCCTCCACCAAGTGTATTACACGGGCGAACAAGTTGAGGCGCATATGGATCATTACGTGCGAATTACACAGTTCCCCAAGGAGGAAGCGGCATGTCCCGCCTAATCTGCCTGATGGTTATCTTACGGAACACAATTGGCATAAGAAAATAATTTTTCTGGGAGCTTCCATACTGGAAAGATCATCTACTCCGACACAATCTTGACGTGATGCACATAGAGAAGAACTTTTTCGATAACATTATGAACACTCTTTTGAATGTGCAGGGAAAGACAAAAGACAATTTTAAATCACGTCTTGACTTGGCTGAGATATGTGCGAGATCCGAATTGCACATTGATAATGACGGAAAAGCCCCAATACCTATATTCAGATTATCGAGTGCAGCGAAGACGTCGTTGTTCCAGTGGGTGATCGCTGAAGTTAAGTTTCCTGATGGTTTTGTTTCTAATCTTTCTCGGTGTGTAGATGGTAGTAAATTCACAGGTATGAAAAGTCACGATTGTCATGTGTTCATGCAACGACTGCTACCATTTGTCTTGGCCGAACTTGTTCCACAAAATGTGCACGAAGCAATTTCTGGTACGTAATGTCTAATTAATTAATAAAATATTTCATAATTGAATATATCGTAATACGTACGTTTTTTTTAATTTGTGTAGGTGTTGGGTTGTTCTTTCGTGATCTTTCCACAAGAACGTTGAACGATGAAGTAATAAGACAACTCGACGAGAACATTCCTCTCATTTTGTGCAATTTGGAGAAGATATTTCCCCCATCCTTTTTTGATGTTATGGAGCACCTACCAGTACATCTCCCACACGAAGCAGGACTAGGGGGGCCCGTTCACTTCCGATGGATGTACCCTTTCGAACGATTTATGAAACATCTAAAAGGGAAGGCGAAGAATCTAGCTAAAGTCGAGGGTTCAATCGTTGCGGGTAGTATCACAGAGGAGACGTCTCACTTTACATCGTACTACTTTGCGCCAACTGTGAGGACACGTAAAAGAGCGCCGAGGAGATATGATGACGGAGGCATTCAAACGAGCGTACGCGGTGGAAGAAGTACCTGACATATTTTGTCCCATTGGTCGGCTTAGCGGACGAATAAAAGAGGTTTGGTGGAGCAACGAGGATGAAATTCATTGTGCCCACACGTACATTGTATTGAATTGCGATATTATTACTCCATGGGAAAGGTAAAAGTTAATGTTTTTTAATACTCTTTAATTCATTACAACACTCATTAAATATTGCTTACTTATGATATTTTCATATATAGTATCTTCGTCGAACAAGTTCAAAAAGGGATTCCGGGGATATCTGAAGATGAGCTCGATTCCCGTAAAACTCAACACTTTGTGATGTGGTTGCAAACACAGGTATATGAAAATATCAAATATGAAATATAATTACATATAAACATATAATATATTTAAACAAAATTATTGTTGGTGTCTGCAGATTGAGTACGAGGACGAATCTTATCCGGTGTGGTTCCACGAGATGCTACAACGTCCCCTTGCGAAGATTCGGACATCACCAATGTATTTTACAAGAGGTTATGCTTTCCACGCGTACGATTACGGGCGACATCGAACAAGTGTTAACTACGGTTTTTGTGTTAGAGGAGACATTGATTTCTACGGAATCATCCAAGAAATCATAGAAATAACGTTTCCGGGTTGCTCATGTTGAAGTGCGTATTCTTCAAGTGCGAGTGGTTTGATCCTACGATCGGAAGAGGTGTACGAATCAACAAGTCTGGGATCATTGATGTCAATAAGAATAGAAGGTACAACAAGTTCGAGCCTTTCATACTTGCATCGCAAGCTGAGCAAGTAAGCTTCATTCCTTATCCGCGTCTTAAGTCCACAGAATACATTGGCTATCCGTCATCAAAATTGCCCCGAGAGGGTACATAGTCAGGGAAGAAGAATCACCACTACAGAATGACACGTCCGTCGATATTCCTTCGCCAGAACTAAACACGGACATGGTCTTACTCGTTGATCCACATAATAGGGAAGCTGAAGAGGTGAATGAGGACGAAGAAGAAGTCGAAGAGACTGACGAATTTGATGAATCTGACTCCGAGGACGAACATGAGTCTGCTGATGACTCCGAGTAATAAATAAAAAAATAATGTATTTTAAGAAAATAATGTATTTTAATTTTTTTTTATATAATAAATTAACAATCGTCGTAAATTCGTGGTAAATTTACGACGATTTTACCACGATTTGTGAAATTTACACATATCGCTTTAAAACGAAATCGTCGTAAAATCGTTGTAAATTTACCACGAATTAACAATGGTTTTTTTGTTTAACCCCTAAACCCCAAATATTTTTAAAAGTATGTCTTATATTACGTACAAACACTCGTTAAGACCTCTAAAGTTAATGAATAACTATAAAAACAATGTTAAAATTGCTTATCAATAAGTTTTGTTTACATATTCTTAGAATTTATAAAGTTTAAGATAAAGTGTACTATAATATATTGTGGTTAATATGTATATATGTTCTAATTTTATCAAAACTTGTTTTTGTGCAATCATACCACTTAAAATGATTTCATATGCATACAATATCATAATTATATTCAACATGAAGTGAAATGGCGGATGGATTTCGGCGAAATCCATTTAGTGTAATGAATCGTGGTAAATTCGTGGTAAGTTAACAACGAATTTACGACCAAAAATGAAACTCTAAATGTCAAATCCTCAGGAGTTTTGTTTGTACGAGGTTGTCAACGTCAACTATTACCACGATTTTACAACGATATATAAAGTAGTCGTCGTAAAATCATGGTAAATTTACCACGATTTAACAACGATTTTATTACCACGATTTAACAACGATTTTATTTTCATCATTCCCAAAACGCGGCAAACCAAACGAACCAAAACGTTTCAATTTTTTTTTACAACGAATTAACGACGAATCGTCGTAAAATCGTCGTAAATTTACGACGATTTTACGACGATTCCTAAGTCTATATATAGTCCACCAAAATTTTTCATTTTCACTCATTCTCTCTAAATCTCTCTCTCTCTCTCTAAAGTTTTATCTCTCTAAAACTCTACAACTTTCACACTCTTCAACATCCCCAAAGGTAAATATTTTTAATATATGTGTTATAAAACCGGATTTTAGAATTAGTTTTAGGAATTGGAATTTAGTTTTAGGATTTGGAATTAGTTTTAGGATTTGGAATTAGTTTTAGGTTCGGATTTTAGTTTTAGGATTCAGATTTTAGAATTATATGTTTAGAACATATAATTAATTATTAAAATACTTAATGTTTATATTTTAAAATATTTAAAACGTATTACTTAACATAAATATTTTTTAATCTTAGTTTTTAAAATACATAATTAATATTAAAATACTTAATATTTAGTTTTTAAAATACTAATATAATGTCATTAAAATACTTATATAATGATTAGTTTTTAAAATACTTAATAATTTTTAAATACTTAATGTTTATTATTTAAATATTTAATGTTTTTTTTGGCAGGTACTTATATATGGCTCCTAGGAAAGGGAAGACCTTACCGCCGGACTACATGAAGATGTTGGCGGAGAAGAGGGCTTCCGGGAAGCCTCGGGTTCCGGTTCAGCTACAACTTCCGGGACATCTCCTGTCCAAACCGGGACGTCCGTCCATGGCGAGCAGCCTCCTCCTCCTTATGTGCCCGCCGCCGACGCCGCCGACGCCGCCGACGCCGCCGACGCCGCCGACGCCGCGACGACGCCGCCGCAAACGACGATATCTCGGGCCGGTACATCCAGAGTTGGATGTACCGGGACACGCGCCGTACGACAACCTCCGAGTTGAGGATATCCTCACTCAACCGGACATGACGATCTCCGTCGGTTGGATCCGTACAAGTCTCCGGACACACTTACTTGGTAATTATTTTAATTTTAATTTTTTTTTTTTTTAATATATTAATAAATCAATTAATGTTTTTTTCAGGTTCAAGTACGACAACCAGATCTCGCGTTCTATCGCGGACATAATCAAGGGATACTTCAGCGAGTCGCATCCCAATTGGAGCAAGACACCCGAGCACATCAAGAGAACGTGGTTCAAATGTTTCGCGGTAATGTTCTAATTTAATTTCAATTAAA
The DNA here is from genome assembly GCA_963556525.1 of Cochlearia excelsa. Classification (NCBI taxonomy): domain Eukaryota; kingdom Viridiplantae; phylum Streptophyta; class Magnoliopsida; order Brassicales; family Brassicaceae; genus Cochlearia; species Cochlearia excelsa. The sequence goes on from CAUVZT010000070.1 coordinate 187,543, forward strand.
TTTATTTATTTAACTTTAAATTTTTTATTATATATTATTCGCGTAAAGTAACTTATAATTTCTCATATTTTGCAGCAAAAGTGGCATTGGGATGTCTCGATCAACGAGACCGTGAGGACGGAGTTCAACAAGACGGCGAAATTCCGTCTCGCCAACACGGTCTCCGACTGGAAGGACAAATGGAGAGTCGTCGGCGACGCGGGGAAGCCGGTATATCTCTCGGTCGCGGTCGGGACGGCTTGAAGAAATATTGGACGGATGGCCACAACGCGACCGTAGCCGAGAAGTGTTCCACCTCCGGAACGCGAAGCTACCGACGGGACGCCGAAGCGGATGGCTCACACGTCCGGACAAATCCCGTTCGCGGGTCGGGCGCACGAAATGGTAAGTCTTTCTTACTAACTCTTCCAAATTATTTTTATTTTCAAATTACTAATATTATACTAATGCACATATTTTTATTATTTGTTTGTAGGCCAAGGAGTTGGGTCACAAACCGGCCGTCAGTGCCGTCTTCGAGAAGACGCACGGGAAAAGACCGGCGAGTTCGTTGACTCCCTTTCCGAGCGGATATTCAACGATCTTGAAGCTCGGAAGACGGAGATCGAGACTCAACGATCTCAGAGATCCCCGGGAGGCACTCAATATCCTGGCGAGCCGCTTACTACCGCCGAGCTCGATCAAATATATCATGAGGTAAAATTTTACTCTAAAATTTTCTCTAAAATTATTTGTTTAAACGTTCATTTACTAATTGTTTAATTTTATAGGTTGCTCCTAAGAAGAAAGGACGGGTTCTAGGCATGGGATCCATGCAGGACGTCCCACTTGCTCCTATCAATTACCGATCTCCGGCTGAGTTGCATGCTGAGATTCATAACATGCATGCGACTCAGGTGAAGAACATGCAGTTCTACAACAGCTTGTTTACGGTGCTTTCTGCATCTAACCCGGAACTACTTCGGACGATGCAGACACATCCCGACCGTCCGTCGACTGAGCAGGCCGGACCAAGCAACGTAGATCCGGAGAACGCAACCCAAGACTATTTCGGGCCTAATTTCAATTTAGACGACTAGTTTTTTTTTATTTTGTATTTTCAAATTGTAATAAAAATATTAAAAAAAAATAAATATTTTATTTTATAAAATATTATTTTTTTATTTAAAATAATAACAATAGTCGTAAGGGACGATTTTACGACGATTTGTAAAATTTATATTTCTTACAATCGTCGAAAATCGTCCCTAAATAGGGACGATTTTACGACGATTTTAAGAAATTTCGATTTATTATAATTACAAATTTACAACCAAATATTCGTTGTGAATTCGTTGTAACAATTACAACGATTTTACAACGAATATTTTACCACGAATTTACAACGAATTTGGTTCGTCGTAAAATTTACCACGATTTTACGACGATTTGGCTTTTACTTCGATCGGTTAACGACGAAATGGAAATCGTCGTTAAATCGTAGTAAACGCATTTTACCACGATTTTACAACGATTATGGTCGTGGTAAAAGTCGTGATTTCTTGTAGTGAGAAATGCGTCGTTAGATGTTTCATACGTTCATCAAACTTGTACAAAGCTCATTGAGGAACTTATAACCTCATTGAGGAACTTATAAGCGCTCAATTTGCATGAAACTTGGTTTAGAGTCTTAGAAACGCGTTGTTAGATGTTTTATAATTCAATCGTGAAACTTGTACAAAGCTCATTGAGATACTTATAACAACGCACTCATGTTGCATGTTTCATTCAATGAGTTGGTTTAGAGTCCTAGAAACGTGTTGTTAGATGTTTCATTCGTTTTTCAAACTTGTACAAAGCTCATTGAGGAACTTAGAAACACTCATGTTGCATGAAACTTGTTTTAGAGTCCTAGAAACGCGTTGTTAGATGTTTCATAAGTTCGTGAACATGTACAAAGTCATTGAGGAACTTATAAGCCCTCATGTTGCAATGAAACTTTGTACTAGTCCTAGAAACGCGTTATGAGATGTTTGATACG